>CM028361.1:76095283-76307207 GCA_016624345.1 Platycodon grandiflorus
AAAGGATGAATGACTTGTGACGATGCTTGGATCTACTACAAGAAAACAGGACAATTGAAACGAAATTTTAGGTTGCAAAACATGAAAATCCATTACAATATGATGATTGAAATCGAAAATGGCCATTTCTATTTCCATTGCAAATTAGGTCATATTTTTTCAAATCAATTTTACTTAGACATTGCAAATCATCACCAATTTGACAACATTTAACCATCAAATGACACTAACACTAAAGCTTGTAATAAATGGTAAGAACATGTTATTTCTAAGCGAAAACCAACTTGGAAAAAAAAATCAAAATTTGATACATATATAGGAATGGAGGGAGTATTTGTTTTTGAAAATTTAATTTTACCATTTTAGCTTTCATTCGTTTGCTACTTTAATTGATGGTCCTATTTATATTGGCATCATTAAAACCTACCCAAAGCCTAATATTTACGATAGAGTCAATTAAGATTTGTTAACCTGTTGCAAACAAGACTATTTTTAAGAATAGAGGAAGTAACAATTAAGCACAAGACTCGCTAGCAATGTCTTTTCTATCCTGTTTTCTCTTTTCATTTCCGTGATCGATGCTTTTACCAATATGCAAGTAAACAGAGACCAAGAAAAAATATGACCTAATTTTCATCCTAAGAAGTTGGACGCCCATGCAATTCATCTTTTGGTAGAGCTTGAAACAACTTGATCCAAACATTCTTAGATTTGTGTGTGTGTGTGTGTATATGTATATATATACTTGTTTTTGGCTTTCAAATTTTCCTTTACTTTAGCTGAAATATTCTTTCTTTCATCGATTTTTTTCTTTTATCCTTGATCATTTTATAATTACTCGTCTCTTCAATGACAAATGGGGATAAGCTATGTTTTATGGTGTCCTTCATAATATTTCTTCTCGAGTTTCCGACATTAATTCTTGCCGAACCACGACTCCCATGTTACTTCATATTCGGAGACTCACTGTCCGACAATGGAAATAATAACGGACTTCAAACTACAGCCAAAGTCAATTACCTACCTTACGGAATTGACTTTCCGGACGAGCCAACGGGAAGATTCTCCAATGGTCGAAATATAGCCGACTTCATTGGTTGGTCTTCTTCCTTTCTCTACTCGATCAATTTCACATAATATTTGTTCAAGATTTTTAAGCATCAAATTTTGCTCGAAGCCATGAATTTCATGTATGCTCATTGAAATAAGTTATGTTACAGCTCAAGATCTTGGTTTCGAAGATTATATCCCACCCTTGCTACTGCAAAAGACAAGGATATCATGAGAGGTGTCAATTATGCGTCTCGGAGGAGCTGGAATTGACGAAACTGGAAAACAGTTGGTAACGATTTACCACTACAACAAGAATGATATTTTAGGACCCCCCACATAGGACACTTTTAAGTAGTCGTCCTATCAAAGTCCCAATAGGGCACCTAACTCATTGGGTCCTATTATGGTACGGCCTAACAGGACGCCTGATCGTTGGTGTCCTATTATCATAAGGTCTAATAGGACGCTTTTTCACTACCATCCCATAAAAAAGCTCAGAAGGACGCCTAATCCATTGGGTCCTATTAGGGATGTGATTTATAGGATGCCTTCTTATAGGGGTCCTATTACCATAATACCTAATAGGACACCTAACTCATGGGGTCCTATTATCATAAGGCCTAATAGGACGCCCTTTCACTACCATCCTATAAAAAGGCCTAAAAGGACGCCGAACTCATTAGGACCTATTAGGGGTGTTATTTATGAGACCCCTTTTTAGTGGTCATATTATCATAATGCCTAATACGACACCTAACTCTTGGGGTCCTATTAGCGTAAGGGTTAATAGGACACCTTTTAAGCAAGCATCCCATAAAAGGGTAAATATGACGATAACCCTTCAAGTCTTATTATTTGAGGTGTAAAATGATACCTTACTTGATTCCTATTATCAAAAATAATCTTCTTTAATGTTGAATATATTATAGCAATATTGAAGACCATATATATTATAGTAGATTTATCCAAAAATTATACTATGTATTAATAGTCTATAGTTGTTACTAGGGAGTCAATCCATGTTGCCAAGCCACCAAATTGAGCCGAACCGAACCAAACCGAGTAGTTTGGTTCGGTTTCGTGACTTATATGGTTCAGTCGATTTGAGTTTTGAAACCCCGGTTGATCGGTTTGGTTCGATACGTAGTTTGGCTTACTAAGGTGAGCCGAACTAAACCAAGCCATATTGAACCGAATATCCGAGAAGAACCATCAAACCGTATTTGAGTATGACGGTTAATCATTAGTGAAATTTTATCTTCCGTTTGATTATAATATATAAAATCTAATAATGTGAATAAAGTTGAAAGGTTATGATTCGAATCTCTATCACCTATAAATACATTACAAGTTGAGACATTTTGGAGACTAGCTATATTTAGCATTCTACGAAATAATACAACTTTGTTATCAAGACATACACCTCCGACACAATTTCCTACCAGTCCAAGATCGTCGGCTTTTTTTCACGGGAAATTGCCACCCAAGGTGCTTAGTGGGCCGGTCGTGGGCTATGCGTGGCGGATCGGGCTTTGGGCTCGTCATTACAAATGGTATCAAAGAGGGTCCCGCGGAAATATGTAGGAACACATCGCCCGGTGCCGCTCTTTTGGACCTCCTGGCTTTGACGAGGACGTCAAGGATTCAAGTGGGGAGATTGTGATATCCCACATCGGGTAGATGTGGGACTTGTGTGTGCTTTATAAGTGGCTACCCACTACCACCGGGCACCAACCTATCCATGGACTTTTGGGTGGCTTGTGGTGGGCCTTGACCTAAGGTGCTTAGTGGGCCGCGTGGGCTATGCATGGCGGATCGGGCTTTGGGCTCGTGTCGTTACATCCACCGTGAAAACCGGCCGTAATTAATAAATTATGAGTTGAAACTTGAAACCCAACTCACCAGCTCGTATTGCGTAATCAACGTTAGCACAAAATATATATTTGTTATTGTGTTAAATCATAATTGTTCGTCAATTGCGTATGTTGGGCAACGCAACGGGGATCGACTGTAAATCAAGTCCCCTCCAACGGTTGAAATTGATTCAAACGGAGCATCGTGATGCACAAAGTGGAGCATCGCGATGCACAATTGAGCATCGAGATGCACAAAGTGAGCATCGCTTTTGTCCCCGCTACTGCCTTAGCGATGCAAAGAATCAAAATGTTTCATTTTTACCTTGCTCGCCCTAGCGAGGCGCCAGTGGCGAGGTTGCTCGCCTTAGCGAGGTGCGACGCCAAATTTTGTTTTGTCCCGAAATTGGATTCGCGATGCAAGTGGTGCGTCGCAATGCCTTGGTTACCGATGCGCCTGTGTTTTCTTTCATTAATGGCATAATAGTCTTTTTATCCCAAAATACCTTTTTTGATAAGATGAGTGACGAGCGATTAAAAATGTGAAAAAGGGACCGGCCCGTAATTCACCCTTTTTTCTACGTAGTCTTAGATACTCCTACGCTTGAGGGCTTGAGTCGGGACAATGTTGACTCCATTCACGGTAATTTATTTTGTTCGTGACAGGTTACAATAACTTTAAGCAAGATATCCTACATTAATACACATTCAAGTCTACCTATACACAGTACCGACAATCATTACGAAATTTATTTTAATTTGTCAACTATCATATCTTAATGTACACTTGCAAAAAATATATGTGAATACTTATAAGTAATTAAGTGTGTTTATATTTATGTTTTACTAGAAGTGCTTAAAATGTATATTCTTAATTTTTGAAAGCTAAAAATAAACACTTATTTTTAGACGAAAGATATAGTAAATTTTATTATATTAAAGGTTACTCTTTCTATCCCAAAATGTAATTATTACAAGAGGATGGACATATATATTAATATTTAATGAGATTTAACATTAAGTTTCATTTCTTCAAAAAAAAAAAAAACATGAAGTTTCATATTTTCTAAGAAATACTTATTGCCAAAAAAAATCAATCTTTTTAACTTTTGGTAAAATTCAAATATTAAAATAGAACTCAATGTTAGTAATTTAATCCTAAAAATATTAGTTTAGTTTAGTTTTGTTTAATGAAGTCTTTCCCCATCCTTTCTTCCTTTTACATTCTTTTTCCTTTTTCACTTTCGGTTTCGCGCCATCCCCTAAATAATCTGCGCGCTACTTATACTATTTGGGTTTCGCGCCGTCTCCTCAATTATGTGCGCCTACTTTTGCGAACTGCTTTTCTCTCCTACACGCCCTCTGTCTCTCCTTCCCATGAGTCTCTTCCCCGTATTCTTCCCATTTAATTTCTCTCCTCGTTTGGTAAAGTTAGTTGTCCTCAGCAATTACGAAAGATAAAGATCAACAATTCAATTTGGAGTAATTGATGAAGGGTTTTTGAAAGAGGTATTTTTCTTGATTTGCTGATTGCCGGCGAACTCCAGTTGTTTTCTTTCAATTGATTTGTTTACTGACTTCTGAGATCTAGAAAAAGTCTTCAAAGAATCCCTGCGAGATAATTTTCTCGCAGAAGGTCGAATTTCTTCCATACATTAGGGAGGGGTTCTTACTTACAGTTGATAAAATAGAGTTCCTTGAGGCTTTAATTAATGATATAGAGCAATCTAATTTTCTCAACAAGGAACCTTTGGTAGATTAATGGTAGTTTATAGAAAGAAGTACAGAGTTTAGACTTATAGATGTTAACAAAACCTGCTTACATAAGCAATTAAATTAGCTGGGTTTAGGTCCAAGATTTGATATTTCTCTATGTTATTTTTCCTCTCCTGTAGTGATAGTGTTGCTTGAGTTTATGTGTGTAATTTATCCATTAAAAGGGGGTTGTTTACTGCTGGAACATGTTGATTTACTATGCACAAACTGATGTTTCATTATTTAACATAATCTTGATTCCTTAGTTATGAAGCATTGTGATAATAAGCACCATTGTTAAGCTAATAGTAAATGTAATATAGAACCTAGTTTCTTGATGCATAAGATCCGGCTAGTCCACCTTTGTGCAATTAATTTACACTTAAACGCTTCATCTTTTTACTGTGTTTGTGACCAAAGGGTGGTGCTCCACTTTGCTCAATTTAGCTATTCACATGTTTCCTTCACTGTGGCTAAATATGAAGGTACACTTTGAGAGGATCATGACAATTTTCTATTGGTTTGCTATAACCTTCTTATTTTTTGAGAACTGCTATAACCTTCTTATTGAAAAGTTATAAATGGATTGTTCCAACTTGTAAGGATCTTTGGTTTAGAGATTGTTTTGTGAAGATTATAGGGGGAGCTTTTGCTTCAAAAGCTCCAAAATGGTGTTTGGTGAAGCTTTTGACAAACTACGAATTGGAGCTTATGATGCATAAGCTAACTATAAGTACTATTCTATAAAAGGGCATATTGAATGCATCTCTTGAGATGAGCTTTCACATAATTTATATTCTTATTTACGCAGGTCAAATTTCACTAGCTACCATTTCGCTTGCCAGTTCAGTAGTCAAAGTTTTACTAGTACTTGAGGAGGTATTTGTATTTGTATTTCATATTACTTTTACATGTGACATAGATGTTGAGTAAATAAAAGTGCATAATATTACCTCTATTTTAATTTGTTACTGGTGCATATTTACTTGCTTTAAAATGTAAATATGCACCAGTTGGGAAAATCTCCATTCCTTGAGAGACTTACATGCTCCAATTCGTTAAAGTAGTTGAGCTTACTGCGAAGTATTCCTCATAGGCGTGTGTCTAACAAGAATATACATTCCTTTTCTCTTTCTTTAGATAAAGTAGAAGCTTCAAGTCTTGATACAACTGTTGTATTGAATTATTGAGAGATTTTTTAAGCCACACACACACACACACACATACACACACACACACACACACACACACATATATATATATATATATATATATATATTTAGACAAAATTATCATGGCTTATGTTTACAGTAATCTATGAACTAACAGTTTCCTACATCTTCACGAGTGAGCCTAATACGGTATTCATCGTCTCAGGGGGGTTATCTCTAGAGACAAGACTTTTTTTAAGATGGCTACACTAATACAAAAGTCATGGTGCAAAAAAGCACCATCAATGTTCCCATCAAAGAAAAATCTACAACTCATCCTTGACATCAGTGTCTTCTGCTGCATCATCTTGAGCAGTGTTAGATCCTCTTTTCCGCTAGTTTCTACCTCGACTTCTTCTGCCTCATCTTCCTCGTCAACTGCTGCATCAGGGCTGATGCTTAGACTAGTCTTCACAGTGTCATATATACGGGAGGCAAAATCCTTGGGGTCGCTAAGCATGAAACCACTTTCCATCAGTGCTGTTTGGTACATGAGTTGTGCTGTTTTCTACGCTAGCATCCTCTAAGTCCTTGACTACTCTGTCCCGAAGCTCCTTGATGATTGGGTGCCTTGCATTAATTTCAAAGACCCTTTGCCACGCATGTACGCTTGTTTGCTAGCATTAGATAGAGTCTGTGACTGCATGATCCTTTCCATGTTTGCACTCCAGCCATACTTCAATGTTACAACCACACAGGGACTGTCAGCCAGACGGTGGCTAATCTTCACATCATCTACATTCTCACTGGCAAGAGCACCCTTCCACCATTTAGTCAACTCTTTGAATGATTCCTTGAGCTCTTTCTCATTGTAATCCTTTGCAAGTTTGAGGCCCTCTTTGGATACATTTTGGAACTTCTTATCTTCGTAATCCATTAGGTATTGCATTAAGCATTCATCCACAGGATCTGTTAGAAGAATAACCTCATAGGCCTTCTGTGAGATTATTTTTTTAGCTAGCTAACCATGGTTAAAAGGAATAATCTTAAGTTATGCACTCATTGTTTTTGTGATTAAAATACATGGAATCCACTGTTTCTCAAGAAGAAATAATTGATCATTATGGAAGGCATTTTCTGTTGTTTCTGTCACAGTTTTTATACTGATTGTGGTTTTTCCGTGAATTATGAACTTGATGAAATGTCCAAATAATCTTGAACTCACTGAATTACTTCACTGCTGCACCTATTGCAATATCAGAACAATGTTTCATGTTAAACTAACGGATTTCTGCTGCATCTCTCCACCTAGGTGGTATGATGAAACCATTGCACCAGCTTAACTTTGATGTGCATTTTCTTTAGCCCTCCCTTCCACCCCAAACTAATTGAGTGCTTCTATTATGTTTGAAATTTCCTGTAGGAGAATATTTAGTGAATATGCAAACTCTGCTGGTCAAGTAGATTGCCATTTTGTTGTAGATTTGCTTATTTCTTTGGTTAATTAGCTTACTGAATTTGGCTTTTTAAGCCACATATTATCCCATTTTGTGCTAAAACATGTATTGACTTTATACCTAAGAATTAGAGGACAGAATTGGTGGAAGAGTGGGGTTCAGGTCAGTGACCTCAAAAGATATACACTGTTAAATGCAAATTAAGCAAGGGTGTTCATGTGGTTAATAGTCAATCTGTGGGAACCTTTTATGGTGTGATCCTAGCCCTGGATGTTTGGTATCACCATGACCAGGTCAGCATTTACACTCATTAAATTTGTAGTTCATTTGGTGTGCATTTTATGTATTTGTGCAAAGGAAAGCCCCAACCAAACAGGAAATGGGGATGCTGAAATTAGGGGAAGGGGTGGGGATGGGAAATGAGATGTTCTTTCTAGCAGGCTGCTGTAGTGTGCAAAATTACATGTACTATAATGTTTTATGACTGCCATTTATTTTATATTGGTTGTATCTTTTGTTAAGAGCATTGCTTATATTTTTACTAGTCAAAATATGCCACTAACATATCAATACTTGCTTGTTTAAGGAATAACATTATGGATAGGAGTTGGATGAATTTTTCAAGGGTAAGCATGGAATACAAGAAAGGACTGGAAGAGTTCCTCGATTTTGCATTTTCTTGTATTTCTTTTAAGGGACAGATATTATGTCCTTGCGTCAAGTGTGGAAATGAAGCATGGATGAAACGGGAGGAAGTAAGGTGTCATTTGGTGTGTGATGGGTTTATAAAGGGTTACACGTGGGTTGTTCCTCAGGAAGATGGGCCCTCTATTGAACAACCATCTCAATCTCCATTGGAAGCTCTTGATGACATGCAAGGATTGGTGCATGATGCCTTTGGAATCTTAAATGAAGACGGTGCCGAAGATGAAATAGAAGAAGAGGTAGGAGATGAGCCTAATGCAGAAGCAAAAAATTTTTATAAACTGTTAGGAGATGCTAAAACAGAATTATATCCTGGCTGCAAGTCCTTCTCTATACTTTCCTTCATTGTAAGACTTTTTCATATCAAGTGTCTTGGTAAATGCAACGACAAAGGGTTCACCATGCTACTTGATACTCTAAAGGAGGCATTTCCTGATGTTTCATTACCAACAAACTTTTATGAAACAAAGAAGGTAATTAAGGATTTGGGGCTTGGCTATGAGAGAATTGACGCATGCCCAAATGATTGCATGTTATATTGGAAGTCAGATGCACGAAAGGATAAATGTGATGTATGTCATACATCGAGATATAAAGAACCTGATAGTAATGAGTGTGAGTCTCGAGATGAATCATCTTCATCAAAGAAGCGTAAGAAAATCGCTGTAAAAGTCTTACGTTACTTCCCACTAAAACCAAGATTGCAAAGGCTGTTTATGTCATCAAAATGCCTCTTTTATGAGATGGCATGAAGAAGGTCGTACTAAAGATGGTTTCATGCGACATCCAGTGATTCTCCGGCTTGGAAAACTTTTGACTATGAAAATCCAGATTTTGCTAAGGACCCTCGCAATGTTAGACTAGCAGCAACTAGCGATGGGTTCAACCCATTTCGAACTATGAGTGTTTCTCATAGTACATGGCCTGTTGTGATGATACCCTATAATTTACCACCATGGATGTGCATGAAGCAGCCATATTTTATGTTGTCATTGCTTATTCCAGGTCCATCTGCTCCGGGCAATAATATAGATGTTTATTTACAACCTTTAGTTGAGGAGCTAAAAGAATTATGGGATGTAGGGGTAGACACATATGATGCATCAAGAAAACAAAATTTTCAAATGCGTGCTTCACTATTGTGGACTATAAGCGACTTTCCTGCTTATGCTAATCTATCAGGGTGGAGCACAAAAGGTGAATTTGCATGCCCTTCATGCCATAAGGAAACCTGCTCCATGCGGTTGAGCCACGGTGGAAAATATTGTTACATGGGCCACCGTCGTTTTTTGGCTAATAATCATAGGTTTCGTACTGATAAACGATCTTTTGATGGCACAGAAGAAATGAGAAAACCACCACAAAGCTTGACAGGGTCCAAGATATTGGATGAGTTGGAAGGGTTCAATATTAAATTTGGGAAGTTAGTCAAAGATAATCCTAAGCTTCCATTTAATTGGAAAAAGAAAAGTATATTTTTTCAATTGCCATATTGGAAGGACAATTTGTTGCGTCATAATCTTGATGTAATGCATATTGAGAAGAATGTTTGTGATAGCGTCGTTGGGACATTGATGAATCTTGAAGGAAAGACAAAAGATCATATAAAGGCACGGCTTGATCTACAAAAAATGGGTATACGACCAGAACTTCATCCTGTAGAAGAAGGGAATCGGGTGTATCTTCCTCCTGCTTGTTTCTCGATGGATAAAAATGAGAAAGAGATATTTTGCAATGTTTTGAAGAAGGTAAAAGTTCCTGATGGCTATGCTGCTAATTTATCAAGATGTGTGCAGACTAAGCCCCCGAAGATCTCAGGGCTCAAGAGTCACGATAGTCATATTCTGATGCAACAGTTACTTCCATTAGCTTTACGGAAAGTGTTACCTAAGCATGTGCGTTCAGTCTTGATGAAATTATGTGGCTTTTTCAGAAAGTTATGTTCAAAAGTGCTTCATTCTCGTGAGTTGATTCGACTAGAAAGTGAGATAAGTCAAATACTCTGTGAACTGGAGAGGATTTTCCCGCCATCATTTTTTGATGTAATGGTCCATTTAACTGTGCATTTGGTAACTGAGGCCAAGATTGCTGGGCCGGTGCACTATCGCTGGATGTATCCCATCGAGAGGTACCTTTTCAACTATGTTGTTAAGTGGTTAATTAGTTTTTATGAACAAAAATTTTTTTTTTGGTACATATTTGATGTGGTACACTAAACATAAATTGTTATTAAAAAACTTTTAGGTATCTCTCTACATTGAAATCCTATGTAAGAAATAGGAGTCGTCCGGAGGGTTCTATTGCTGAAGGGTATTTGGCTGAGGAGTGTTTATCATTTTGCTCAATGTACTTGTCAGAAGATGTGGAGACAAAATTTAACAGAAATGGTCGAAATTATGATCAAGGCGGTTGTGAGGCGGGACTACCTATCTTCTATGTCGTCGTCCAATTGGGGTAACCGAGGTAGAATCATTAGATCTTGAAACATTGGCACAAGCACATTCATATGTATTATTCAATTGTAAAGATGTAGAGACATTCCTCAAGTAAGCCACTATCATAATCATTTTACATTGGAGCTTTAATTTTTTATTATTGATTGCATTTACTTTTATCAAATTTGATCATCGTATGCGATCATTATCACTATGTTCGTGGTCATAATCCTCGAGGTCGCGAGCGTGATATTCAACGTGAACATAGTGAAAAATTTGCTTTATGGTTTCGAAGTCATGTAAGTAAATTAAAATAGAAAGTTATGTCCATACAAACAGCTTTGCGACAAGTCTGTATGCCTTTCTTAACAATTCTTTCTTGAACCAGGTCCAAGAGTTGTATAATGCAGGGGATGAGCAGATTTCAGAGGATTTAAGGATTTTGGCTAAGGGTCCTATTGAGATTGTGAAAAGATACAAAGGATATATTATAAATGGTTTTAGATTTCACATAAAAGAGCTTGAGAGGTATAGGAAAACTCAAAATAGTGGCGTTATGCTTGATGCCATGACGTCAAGTTTTTCAAGTTCTCGAGATAACAATCCTGTGTTAGGGGATATGACTTATTATGGGGTTTTAAAAGATGTCATTGAGTTATACTATAAAGAGGACAAAAAAATTGTTTTGTTCAAGTGTGATTTGGATCTCAAAAGGAAAGAGGAAAAGGGAAGATGAGAATGGTTTCACTCTACTCAATTTTAAAGGATTGAAGCCTCACAAGGAGCCTTTTGTGCTAGCTTCTCAAGTACAACAGGTGTTCTATGTTGAAGATCCATTAAACAAAGGGTGGCATGTTTTGGTCAAGACAACAGCTAGAGACACCTACGATATGAATGAGCGTGCCTCTGACGATGACATCGAGACATACTTACAAAGTGAAACATCCAATGGTCTTCCTCATGATGAAAATGAGGATGTTCGGCTTAGAGAGGGTGTTAATGGAACTACTATTGACAAGGATATGGCGGTTATAGATAGGGATGGAGATCAAATGGATATCTCTTGATGTTGATTATTTGATTGCTAAAATTATGTTTTGTTTATTCTATTACTTTGATATTTAGTTTTGTTGGTGACTTCAATACTTGAGAAGCGATAAAATCTATGATATCTTTTTCATCCATATTGATATTTTTTCCCTTCATGTATTATTTTGATGTTATCTTCTTTATTTTTTGTACAATCAGATATTTACTGAACTTGTTTGCTAATAAATATAAAGTATAAATGAGCATGTCTTTTTGATTATATGTGAACTTGTATAACATGTCTCTTTTAATTTTTTGTATAGATTATAACACAACAATGGCATCGATGTCCAAAAATCGTAGATGTAACATAACTGTGGATAGTACCAGCCAGCTTGATTTGGAGGATTTATTGGATGAAATATCTGATCAACCTACGGAACCCCTAGGTACAAGAAAATTTCTTGAATATGTACTATACTTATGTCTTTGTTAAACTTTTCCAAACTTTAAAGTTACTTGTTGTGTGCATGCTTATACGTTCCCTTGTTTTGTTTTTGTTTTTATTAATAGTCGTTGGAAACATGCGCAAGAGAGTTCGAGGTCCTACGTACATGCCTAATATTTGGAAGCAAGCTCAAGAAGATCGGATAAAGGTTTTATTCAATGACTTGGGGCAGTTGTTGATGAAGAAAACACATCAAAATTGACTCATTTTATGGGATCAATGGCGAGATCTGGGCAATTTTGCCCAGTTGATAAACAATGGCATAAAGTTGACAAAAAATTGAAAAAGGATTTGTTGGATACGCTAAATGTAAGTTGCGAACTTATTTATTAGTATTAGTTTTCATTTTTAGAAACTAATTATTATATTCTTGATTATTTTATAGTCAAGGTTTGATCTTCCCCCTGGCTGTGAGAGTTGGTTACTGCAATCATTTGGAAAGAAGGTGAGAAATTGGAGAGGAAGGATAAAGAAAGATTATTACGATCCAATGTTGCCACTTCAAGAGCAAATTATGAAAAAACCACCAAAAGTTCATCAAGCACAATGGACAAATCTTGTTAAACATTGGAATAATGAAGAAGTTCAGGTATGATTTCTCGAATGTTTTTGATAACTTACTATCAATGAGATATGATGTATAGATGAAGACTTTTCTCTTTAATATAATAACATTTTGGCTAACAAATTCAAATAAATAACTAGGCTATCTAGATAATCACTTTAAGAATGTTCTCATTTTTGAATTTTTGATTTACTTTACTACTTTAGATAATTAGCAAAAGAATCAAGAAAATAGAGAAAAAGGAAGATGGTGCAGTCACGGGCAAAAAGAGCTACGCCGAATTCGTGAAGAAAAGGTATAAGAATCCCAACATTAAATTTTGTGTATAATGTTTATCTTACCTAAGTTGTGCTAATGCAATTTATGTTGTTTTGAGCATAGAAAAAGAGTGGGATATTATCCACCGGATGGATTTGTTTGTTGCATTTTACTCTAAAGATGGAGCCTCCAAAATGAAGAAGCATCAAAAGCAATTGTATGTTTTTCAAATCCTTTCCACCTATTGTAATTTATGTAATTACTTTATATAATTCGTTTGGGGAGATACAAAGTTACATTATTTAGATGAGAAATTTATCAATAATCTATTTAGAGTATTTATGCTTTTAGAAGTTATATCTTCTCCTCCGTCAATCTCCTTTCACAATTTTTTCCATCTTTTAGCATAATCTTATGTCTCATAGTTAATCACTACTTTGTGCATATTCTTATTGGTCTCAGCGATTTGTGTTGTAGCGGGTATTTCCCTCATATCGACAAAAACTTTGACACCTTTTGCACAAAGAATGTTTGATGAGAAGAAGTTGTGTCATAGTGGTTTCAGCTTGGGGAGGATATTTGGTTGTTCACTTTTTGTGGTTTGCTTATGCTATAAAAATTTTATTTCTACGAGACTAGACTGCTGATGTGGTTATTGATGGAGCTCACATGACTTTAATATACTGTGTTGATATTGCATCTTTGAATATTGGTACACAAATACAAGTACATCTTCAGCTAGTAACTTTGGTATTCTATGTAATTAACTTACTTTTTGCTTAGTTTTGGCATTTGGTTGTGGCAATCACAGTCATTACTGTATATTGTTCTACATGAGTGACTAGGGGGGGTTGTAATGGAGTCATAAGTGAATTGCTCATATTGACCGTCTTATGTTATTTAGTATCTTTATTGAATTAACAATATTAATATTTTGATGGCTAGAAAGGTGAACATTACTTAATTATTCCCCTCAAGTAATTTATGCAATTTTACTTTCATGCTAATATGATTAGTATGCCCTATTTTATAGGAACAAATGCAAGAACTAAAATCTCAACTTCCTGAGGGGACACTTGATGAACCGGGCCGATGATGTACTTTCTAAAGTTTTAGGAAAAGATCCACAAGGTCGTGCACGCATGTATGGGTTAGGTGTTCGCACATCTGATGTTTGGGGTGAAGTTCCTAGTCGTTCTGCATCTCATAGGGAGAATATGCAATGGAAGAATGCGTATGAGCATTTGAGCAGTGAAATGGCAGAAATGAGGGCTTTGGTAATGGAGATGAGAAGTAATGCTTCTAATGGTCTTAATGCTTCTAATGGTTCAAGTGTTGGTGTTGGTTCAAGTGCTGGTGTTGCATCCGGAGACCATCGTACAACAGGCCAACAATCTCGACCTCTTCGGGTAAACAAATTTTAATGTTTTAATTAGTTTTTTGTATATTCATTTTCTTCTAAACTTTGTTTCTTTCTATCCTCTGGAGTATTATGAGTTGGCTTTATATACATGCTAGGAAAGAAGATTGAGAAATAAATGTGTTGTTCTGTATTTATTGTTGTTTGATCATATGACTGTATAGGCTTTTGTTTTAAGCATTTCTTGAATTTGACATTTAGGATGGAGTTGAAGTTTATCTAAAGAGCATAACAAATCCTTCCGAGACTGTAGCAAAAGGATGGATTCACAGCTTAGACCCGACGACAGAAGTAGGTGGCGAAGAAATCGGACCAAATTGGTGTGAAGTACACATTGAAGTACCCGTGAAAAGAAATGAACGTTTGGTCAGGCCTTATGGATTATTTGTAACAATTGGAGATGCCATTGGAGCAACTATTGCATGGCCTTGCAATTTCATTACGGTATGTTGAACTAGTGTGTTTGGTTATGTTGTATCTTATAAGTGGACATTCCATAATACTGATATATATATATATATATATATATATATATATATATATATATATACGCATTGAATAATTGCGGTGGTGCCTAATGATGACATGCGTTAAGTTGTTCGCGAATACGTGGTTGCTTTTTTGGTTTGATGGAGTAATTATATTGGTTAGTTTTTAGTTTTCATTTACTATGTTTTAGACTTTAGGTTCAACTTTTGTGTGGTTTTTTTAATTTTATTTTTGCTTACCATATGTTGGTTAGTGGTTGTTAGTGGGATAGTTAGCCCACCAGGCTTGTCAAAGTCTTATACAATTTTTGCTTAGCATATGTTGGTTAGTGGTTGTTAGTGGGATAGTCAGCCCACCAGGCCTGTCAAAGTCTTTTAGTATAAGACTGTTTGGGATATGCTGGTAATGATTTGTATGAATGGTTAAGTTTTAATATTAACGAGTTAATTTTAAATTTTTTATTTTTTCTTTTAAGAGTTTTTTTTTTTTTTTTTATGATATGTGAATATTGATGGTTATTACAATGGTAGAATGATTCTTACAAAGTTCTTGAAGTATTATTTTGGAAGATATTCTTTTAAACATTCAATTAGGACATCATGGATCGTCCTAAAATTAGAGGTGTAAGTGCTTTTTGGGACGCTATATTAGCAAAATTTGTAGAGGCATGGGTGTCCTATCAATCTATTGAGAAGCCCAACTCCGTTGTATACGGTGATATTATTGGGATGCCTAAACATGTCCTATCACGGTATTGTATTACGACGACAAATTTGGTCCTATCAAGATAATATATTAGGACGCTTCTCTTCGTCCTGTACGGTATGGTATTAGGACGACAAACTTGGTCCTATCAAGATGATATATTAGGACGCTTTTTGCCCTATCACGATACTATATTAGGACGCCATACACCATCATCTTAGGACGTGTTGATTCGTCCTAAAAATAATTCGAAATTGGGTTTTAAGGACGCTATAAGTTGTTTTATAATATTTCCTATTAGGACATGGATGTGGTTTTATTAACTATCTTTATGGGACGGTTAAAGGCGTCCTAATACATTTTACCTATTAGGTCGCCCTTAAGAGTCCCATTAACCTTTTGCTACCCCTTTAGATAGGATGCCCGAGTTTGCGTCCTATCAAATAAGGCGTCCTATAAAGCCATATTTAAGGACTCAATCGGGCGTCCTAATAGACATCTTTTGTTGTAGTGACTCTACCTTGTGTCATCGTATAAATGCTAGTGCGGACAATTGTCTTAAGTTATATGTATTCTCATCCAATGGTAGAATTAGGATTTTAGTTTAGGTATATATTATGAGACTTAGAGCTCGTTTGGTTGTACGTTTTGGCTAAAATGTATGAATAAAATGCAGCTTATTTGCAAAAATTGTCTTTCAATGCTACTACAGAAAAAAAAAAATGCAGCTGCGTTTTAAAACTCTGGAATTTACAGTTTTTTCCCAAAACGCAGGTTTTAAAACGATGATTAAAAAAACTGCGTTTGAAGCGATATCTAAAACGCATTTATAAGAAAAAGAGTAAAGTACAAGACTTAGTCGCATTTTTACTCACTTCATTTTAAAATTATTGTCATGTTTGATTTTTTGAGACAAACTAACTATTTTAAAATAAATAGTTGACGTTTATTTTTTATTTTTCAATTATAAAATATGTAATTCATAGTACCGAAATATTATTATGAATTACGTGTTTTATAATTTTGAAAAAAAATTAAAAAAATAAACGTCAAATTTTCATTTAAAAAACAGTCTGTTTGACTCTAAAAAGTCAATCAGGACAATAATTAAGGTTTGGAGAGTATTTGGTATGTGCCAAAAATATAGTACAATCTTTTACTTCGTTTAAGTTCGACTTTTTATTTTGTTTTTGGTAGCAAAAAAATAGTCCAATTTTTTACTTTGTTTGGGTTTGAGTTTATTCCAAGATAATATATAGTCCTACTCTCTATTTTGGTTTATTCAAAAAAATTATCCCTAATTTTTATTTTGGTTTGTCCTCTAATTATAGTCTCGGTAACGATTACACTTCTAAATATTTTCTAGTTCATTTCTTTCATTACAGAATATGATACTTTTTTATTAGAATACAATTGAAAAATTGACTTTTCAAAAGAGACTATTTTCTTAAGGATGGATGGAGCTTATGCTTGGTTCTTCCATTCATATTTGGTGTATATCTATTTCATAATCAGATATCTAGGTATTTCTAATAAAATAATAGAATTATTGGGGCATTATGGAATAAATTTCCAACCGATTGGAGGGATGCGATTTTGTCTTTTAATTGAGTACGGATTAGAGACACTTGACATTGAACCGTTAAAAAGTTAACAGATTCTTTACGGTAATTCGTAGTACAGTGTTAATATTTGAGGGTTTTCTGTTGGTTATAATAGTTCAGGGGTACAATTCAAAACCAAAAATAGTTTAGTGGTTTTTGCCGTTGGGTACCTCTTTAATTGGGGTAAAGGTAATACTACTTTATTATTCATTTTTTACTAATATTCATAAATTTTATGAGCAAAATTCAGATGATCCAGCTCCTAAGACTGGACCCATTTGGATCCGCCCCAGCTCCCATTCAATGAATTTGCTAAGGCTAAGATGAATTAAAATTAATTAATTTTTTACTAATTATTTTTCTTGGTTTAAATCCTCGCAGGGAGAAGTGATTTGCCTTAATAGACAACTAGCTAATCACCAAACCGTCATTTCACGCATTCAGTACACCGGAAAACGAGTTTCACCGCCGACTACTTGACCAAGTGCATTTACACAATCACAATGGGAAGTAACGACTACATCAACAACTACTTTGCACCTCAATCTTACAATTCAAGCCGCCTCTTTACGCCAAACCAGTATGCCCACGTCCTTATTGATCAATACTGCCAACATCTACAGGTTGTATTTACTGTTTTAGTTTTGTTGATCGGAAAAAAACTAATTGTCGTACTGATTCAAAAAATATCAATTTTAACCACCATACTTTTAGATTTGCAATGTGATTATTGTGCATGTAACTCATGTGTTTAAAATTAAACTTAAATTGTTGACTTTCGTTAAGTATTTTAACAGTTGCTCTCTAAATATATTGATTTAGAGTTTATGGGACCAATGTTGGTCCCATAAAAGTTCACATTAACGTTTTTAGAGTGACGGGATCTGACTAGTTTTTGTGGTTTGGACTGGTTATTTTTAGCATGGCTCAAAAAATGAAATATGAACCGGCTATTGGTACGTAGATCAATAGACTTTTTTACCTATGTTGATCGGTTACAGATTCAGTATCAGTCATTGAATTAAACTGGTCCAAACAACTGGTCCTAAAAATCGGCTAGGAGTCAAGCCTGTTTAGATATCATTCTTTAAATTTTTAACCAAAATTATAGGTCACACGAAATTCACATTAGCATGTTTAGGGTGCCAAAATTAAATTTTTAACAAAAGTTGACAATTTAGCTTTAATTTTAAATGTGATTATAAGTATGATGGTCAAAATTGCAAATCTAAAATATTGAATTTGTCCAAAACTTACGTTAAAAAAAATTAGTTTTTCCATCTTTGATTCAGAGAATTTAATAACATTTTTCTCATTATAATTTCTTTTGCTAGACTTTGTACAAACTAGGAGCGCGAAAGATAGCTGTGTTTGAACTCAGCGTAGTTGGCTGCGCCCCAGCGGAGGTGTCTAAGTTTGGGAGAATCGGAAATATATGTGTAGACAAAATTAACGATCTTTGTCAATCTTTTCAACGACAAACTTAAGGTGGTTGTTGATGATCTTAACAATAAATTGACGGATGCAAAGTTTGTTCGGATCAACGGAAATGTTCCTAAATTCGAATGCCGTCATTTCCTGGTTAGTTAACGTTTTAACGAATATAAGCACGATTATTTATCACTTAGTTTTACGGCATAATGTCACTAAATGAATGTCAACTTTTACACACAAGGATTTTTTTTAACAAAGCCCACACTCACTATTTGCAATAAAAACTTTTACCGAAAAAATTTTTATGAATTGAAAATGAAATTGAAAAATAAAAATTAGAATCTTTGCAATATGTAGACAACTAGAGTGTCCTTAAGGTGATATTTTACCCTCCACTATGTTGCTACTGGGATTATGGTAAATCACTCCAAGGATTCTACAAGGCACCTAAAAATTATGGAGATGACAAACTCGAAATTTTTCTCCTTGAGAATTTTTGAAGAAAAGAATATTACTAAGACCTTTTTTTAGAGAGAGAGAGAGAGAGAGAGAGAGAATGAAAACTAGAAGTTGATTTAACATGTAACTGATCCCTTTATATATATATATATATATATATATATATACATATTTGACATCGTTTTGGACAAAAAAAGATGATTGTTAGCTTATACGCATGTGGCCAAGTGTCAAATACCATCATTAAGATACACCATGAATGAAAACAAATGAATGTCATTTAGTTGCAAGGGCGTAATTGACCGAGGTGTTTAATGAGTCAATGTATAAGCTACGCTAGCAAGCTGGACTTTTGAACTCAGATCGTTATAGTCACACTTCTAAGTTATAAGTCCTATTTAAAACCATTTTCTTTCTCTGTGGGATAAAGGATGACTAAAAGATACTCCCTCCGTTCACTGTGGGACAAAGAATGACTAAATAGGTACTCCTCTCCTATTTCCAAGCTATTCACAACTAAATAATCTGTCAGAGTCTAATGTTTTTCATTGCCTTGGTTCCAGGTCTTAAAATATTAACTTCTCCTTGTTGTGAAATAAATGTTGGAACTGGACAATGCATTCCTGAGCAATCTCCATGCAGTAATAGGCTTAAACATATATTTTTGATGGATTCCACCCAATGGAGTCCGTGACTTTCTTCCTTGCGAAACAAGCCAACGCCGCTATCTCAGAGTTAATTTGACACAGATCAACTCGTACGATTAATATCTGAGGTTGGGTTTACTTGTAACTTGTTAATCAAACTTGATCATTTGTGTCATCAGCTAGCTAGTGGGTGACAATGTATAAAGTGAGTGATTTTATATACATATATGGTTTGTGGACACACACAATGCTATAATGAAGAAAATGGTTATTCGATGATAATTAAGGTTTATCTCATAGTTACATTTAATTATTACTTTCTTATGTTAACTCAAGCATGGGCTTTGTACCCGTTTCTGATTTGACTAGTATCAGAGGGGTTCCGGCACAACCAGTTCATCATACAAGTAGTAAGAGCCCATTTGGTGCAGCGTTTACAAAATACAGTGTTTTGAAAAAGTAGCATTTTAAAAAACGCAGGTCTTTCCTTATAAATACGTTTGGGATATCACTTCAATACACAATTTTTTTCTTAGTAGCGTTTTAAAATCTGCGTTTTGGGAAAAAGGAATTCCAGCATTTTAAAACGCAGCTTCATTTAAAATGTTTTTCTACCGTATTATTGAAGCACAATTTTTGCAAATCAGCTACGTTTTATCTTTGTGTTTTGGCCAAAACGCTCGACCAAAACGAGTTCTAATCCAATCACTACGAAGTCCTCGTACACAAAGTGCAAGCCAAGTATTTTATTTTTATTTTTATAAAAGATATATACTGATGTTCAGAAAATATATGCACGTGTGTTTATTTGGAATACACCTGAAGGCATACTATTAAGCTTCAATCTTATACACACTCTCAATGGAATATGTATAACGAGGTTCACTTTATATAAGGATTATATAGGGAGGGAATGACGAATCCAGTATGAGCTTCAAAATGACATTTTGAGGCATACAAACAACTCTTTCCAAGCCTAACTACCCATTTAGGAGAGTTGCTTAGAAGTAATGGACATCACATCTTGAAGATCAAAGATGACCTTTAATGATTGGAAAAGAAATCTTGGCAATACTGCATTTTGAAAAGTTAAAGGAATAATACAACTATACTACCAGCTAAGCATATTTAATATCTACGTTATGACAAGATGAAGAAGGGGTAAAGATCTAAGAGCATTTGGTGCGGCGTTTACAAAATGCGGTGTTTTTAAAAACATAGCGTTTTAAAAAATGTAGTGTTTTAAAAATTCAAGTCTTTTCTTTTAAAGACGTTTGGGATATCACTTCAATACGCAGCTTTTTTTTCCTAGCAGCGTTTTGGGAAAAGCTGGGAATTCTAGCGTTTTAAAACACAGTTGCGTATTGAAAACACTGCTTTTTCTACCGCAATATTGAAACACAATTTTTGCAAATAAGCTTCATTTTATTCCTGCATTTTGGCCAAAACGCTCGACCAAACGAACTCTAATACATGTTACCAAATCATTCTATCAACTCACCTAAAATATTATCTGATCTCAAAGATCAAGCAGTAGAAATGAAAAGAAAAGGATGAATGACTTGTGACGATGCTTGGATCCACTACAAGAAAACAGGACAATCGAAACGAAATTTTAGGTTGCAAAACATGAAAATTCGTTACAATACGATGATTGAAATCGAAAATGTCCATTTCTATTTCCGTTGAAATAATCTCGTCACAACTTTATTGCTACCGATTTAAGGTTGGTCGCAAGATTTTGCAACGGAAAATGGGAGTTGCAATTTCCAATTTTTCGGTTGCAAAGTTGCTCCAAGGAGAATTTTATCGTCCCTTGCAAAGTAGCAACTAATTTTTTTCCATTTCAACTTTCCAACCGATTTGTCCGTTTCAAGTTTGTAACTAAATTTTTTTAAGAAGTTACTAATCTTGCAACGGACAACTCCGTTGCAAAAAAAATATTTCGTAGAAAAAAAAAATTACTAATATTGAATTTATAAATATTTCTCAATTATACCAAATTGAACATCTCACATAATATTTGACCTCTAAAATCAAACAACTAAATACTAACAAGTTTCAAGCATTTCATTCAAAAGACATTGTGAAACTGATAAACTAACTACATAGAAGCTGTTTTCACAGGTACATATGAGGAACTTGTGCTGCTACTCAAGTTTTTGTGAAATCCTCCCATCTTTCTATTTATTCTTTCCTTTAAAAAAAAAACACTGCATTAAAACAATGCGTATTAGAGCTAATCTTTCGAATTAAAATTATGTTATTATGAAAAGTTCGTAACTAAACAGAAGAGATATTTGAATCATGGAAGTTCTACTAAGTTCTCGGGTCTAGCCATTTGATTGACTAAAGGTGCCGACTTCTACATGTCAAGGCCTAGGAAGTACAAAAAATTCTTGGACATAATTAAGTTCCCAGGTATAGCGATTTGATTGACAAAAACGAACACAAGCATGAGAGCAAGTCTCATATAAGATAATCTTAAGTAACATCCTTCACACATTTATAAAGGAAGAGCTGAAAGTTTTATAGCTATGTAACTAAGGAAAAACAATGCTGGAATATAGTAAATGTTATCAACAATGTGATAACATCTACAGTAACATCCAGTAGAATTGCAGCGAAAATATTAAAACAGAAACTTAACAAGATTATTGTATCCTTTGTCTACAAGTATAAATACTTGTAGACGTGCCAATATGGCAGAATCCTTTCACTAGAAAATATAGAACCGATTACAAAGAAAAACAACTAGCGAAACTTTAACAAAAGATCCCAACAAAGAAAGTAGACATATGAGACTACAAACTAATATTTTGGAAATACAATCCTGTCTAATAAACACTGACATCCATCGTGGTAAGAAACTTCAACACATTTTTAGTACTTCAGAACGAGATGTGTTGAAGGATGTGTCTGTATTTCTGCTAACATTCAACACACGACAGCAGTGTATTAGAACCTTTTCTATCTCAAATCTCTCTCCAAACCCCTGCTGAATGATGGAGAGAACATCTTCTTAAATAAGCTCCAGGACCACACGAAGAGCACTTAGAAGGAAATGTTTTTGTTAGTATAACAATTTTCTATATTTACAACAATCAAAAACCTTGATTGAATCAATCAAAAAGTCAAAGATTATTTACCAAAAATAACATCAATCATCTATGAATAAACAGATTTTAAGAAAGGCAAAAACAATCTCAAAATAACTAATTAGAAAATCCCAAAATTATCCTTGGAAGACATATTCCAACAATCTCCCCCTTTTTTGCCTTTCTGGTCAAAACACCAATTAAGCAAAAAGAACTCCCCCTGAATGAGATATGAACAATATAACACAAAGATATGATATAATCACAGAAAATTCAGAGGAGTGATAAACAAAAAATTTTAAACTGTTAACAACCAAGACACAAGTTTGTTATAGCATTTAAAACAACATCCTTGAAGCAATAATGTCAAACATTGTTGTCTCCCCGCATTGTTGTCTCCCCGCATTAGAAGATTCTCCCCTTTTTGGCCAGAAGAGGAAGGCACTTGTTCATCAAGAAACGCTGGAATCGTGGCTAAAGCCTCCGAAACACGAGCCGGGCACGAGAGGCAGCAATCGGCTAGAAGAGGGAGTTGCGAGCGAACAAACGGCACGGACAGAGGCGGAAGAGGAAACAGAACGCCCGCAGATGACACATGAACTGGAGAAGGAGGAGATGGAGATATCCCCGGCGGCAGTAGTAGAAGAACGGCCAAGGGTAAGTCAATGACCCTATCCCCTTTCAACAATTGATTTGAAATCTTCAAAACCTTGGGGCGACTAGTGATTCGATCAGTGCACACAATACCGTGATGCACCAAGAAGCGAAAAATCAAACTCGGAAAGGGAAAAGACCAGCGATCCGAGCTTGTTTCAGGATAAAATGTGACACTATCAAACACCCATTGCCCAAAATTAAAGGGAAGGCCAGTGCCTATTTGAAAAATGAGCTTGGCCTGGGATTGAGTCACAATCGAAGTGTTGTTGGAGGGGACCCAATTTGCAGTGCATAACTTGTGCAAGACGGAGTAAAAAGAAGTTAACTGAGCAGACTGTAACTTCTCAGGAGATATAGGCCATTTACTGATTCGACCCCCAGTCAGGACAGAGGTGATCTCATTGAAGTTATCAACTACAGTTGATATTTCTACATCCTCTGTTGCACAAAACTCATTGATTTTTGAAGGAGAAAAAACGATAATTTTGTTACGAACAAACACTTGACCAAACCTATCAGACCCTTCCACGCACATAACCTTTTCAAGGTTTGCATAAAACTCGATGACAAGAGTCTTGACATACGGTGAAGAAGAAGTCACAGAGTTTAAAAGTTTTCGATCAATTAAAAATTGAGTCAAATTAAAACGATCAAGAACTTCAAGTTGAACCTGTTTTTCTTCAAGCAAATTTCGAGTAATGAAGCGATCATACCTCAAAGACGCTTGACGAGTGTAGAAAAGAGGATTGAAAGCAGAACCAATATCCAGGGGTGGAGAAGATGTGAGAGGAGATGCCACCACATCGTCTTCATCATCAGATGGAAGACTTCCAATAGAGGCAGAAGAAACGTGTCCAGATGGCTCCACAGAATCCCTATCAAGGGAATTGGTCCTTTCACTATCACTGGAGGGGAGATTAGGAGACTGAGGGCAAGGAGATTTCTTCCCCAGTTTGAGCATAACATCTGCAAGTGTGGAGTCATCTGGAAGACTATCACTTTGCGCAGGAGAGGCATTCTGAACAGAAGGCTCAACAGGACTGTCCAGTGCATCAGTAGACTGAAACTTATCAATTTCTTCAAAGAGATCATCAGAATCTTCTTGAGGCAATGATGCAGGAAGTGAAGACCCAGAAGTGGAGGGAGGAGCAGTTGTACGTACCACACAAACATGAGGAAAATCTAGATCCTCATTGGTAGAAGGCGGGACAAAGTCAGCATCAGTAATGTCTTCATCATCAAGGTCCACCCCTGAAGACTCTTTTTGCATCAAACGCCCCTTTTTCGCATCAGAAACTGAGGTAGGAGAAAGGGGCTCCAAATTGGGATTAAGCCCCCTCTGCCGCTTGGAAAAACGCACTGTAGGACGCCCAATAGGGCCAAGCGAAGCACCCACTTGCTTCAAATCCGGAGGATTCTCAACGTCAATGATATTCCCTGCTTCGCCTGGGAGTATAGCTAGCGTCGATAGGAGCAAGGACATCATCAAACGGGACAACGGTGAGGGGAGGAATGCTGTGAGTGGCAGATGTCTCCATATTTGGGGAGACATTAGTTGAAGGAGACACCGGATTTTGAGAGGAAGTTGGAGAGCAAGAGCCCTTGGATGCCATTGAAGAAACGGGAATAAAGAGAGAGAGAGAGAATCTGCACTCAACCAATTTGTTAGAACACAAGAGGGAAGATGCAATTAGGGCACAGTTTTAAAATGGGGAAAGGAAGAACCAATTTTGAGAGATAGAAAACTGCTACTTTCCCAAAAAAAAAAAAAACTGCTACTTACCAAAAAAATTTTGGTAAAATAACCTTCATTTTTTTTTAAATTCTCAAAAAATAGGCAACATAATATTACCCAATATGTCCCTGTGATAAATCTTCTACTAGAGGATCATCAATTCATCTCAATGCTCAAGAATCAAGAACCATTCAAATTGTTTATAGACAAACACAATGAAGGATAAAGATCCACAGTCAATATACCACTTAGGAGAAAATAGATGATGAGAAGCAGTTAGCATGAGACTTTTTTCACCAGACCAAATGCCCTATTGGTATGCCTAACCATGAAGAATAAGACAATGCGCACACAAGTGAGGGACTTTGCTCAATGAATGTGAAGAAGAAAAATGTTGGCACATTGAGAAACACATTTTGCAATTTTTTGAATTCAATGGATCAAGATTCTTTTCTCCCAGTTCCTTTAAATGATTTTTTTTTTTTGCCTTAAAGCTGAAGGGATTTAACCAGTAGGTAGCTTTCACTCTACCTCAAGGATAGCCCTTTCTCATATGATCACGCCAAACTTTCACAGAACATATTGATCTAGATGATAAGATCACATATGAGTGGCTGCATACACATTGAGAAGGTAGCTTTTTCCCTCAAAGGCTTCCAATCACTACTTTGGCTCATTCACTGGGAGATCTTCCTTTTTTTTTTTTTTTTTTGAATAGAGATCCACATTCAAAAGACAAATGTCTTCCAAATACCACATTTCAAAATCATTTGACAAAGTCGTGCCCAAGACAAAATGCAAGATGATGATGATTTTTTTTTACAACAAGTATATGCAGTCACATAAGTAACCACATATTGTGAGACAATCAAATAGCACACAGACTTAGAGATTTTCTAAGAGTAGAAAATCTCTCAAAATCAAGAGCCTTGGTGAAAAAATCAGCTAATTGATTCTCAGTTCCTATGAATTCCATGCGGATAATTTTCTATTCAACTAAATCCCGAATAAAGTGATGTCGAATATCAATATGTTTGGTGCGGGAGTGTTGAACAGGATTTTTCGAGATATCTATAGCACTGGAATTATCACAATAAACAACAAGAGTATCACTATGTAGCCCATAATCATTGATCATTTGGTTCATCCAAAGAAGTTGAGAGCAACAACTACCAACCGCTACATATTCAGATTCAGCGGTTGATAGTGAAACACAGTTTTGTTTCTTGCTATACCATGAAACCAAATTGTTCCCCAAGTAAAAGCAACCCCCAGTGGTGCTTTTACGATCATTGATATTTCCTGCCCAATCTGAATCACTAAAACCAACAAGATTGGTATTAGTGTCTCTAGTGTACCACAGCCCAAGTTTGGTTGTCCCACTAACATATCGAATGATACGTTTTAAGGCCTTTAGATGGGAGACCTTGGGATTAGCTTGGTATCTTGCACAGACACAAACACTATACATAATGTCTGGTCGGCTGGCAGTTAGGTACAATAGACTTCCTATCATACTTCTAAACAAGGTGTGATCTACACCTTCACCTTCATCATCCCTACACAGCTTTTGAGATGATCCCATGGGGGTTTTCAAATGGGATGCATTCTCAAGACCAAACTTTTTAACCAAGTTTAGAGCATACTTGGTTTGAGACACAAAGATTCCTTCATTACTTTGTTTCACTTGAAGACCAAGAAAATAGTTTAACTCACCAACCATACTCATCTCAAATGTGGATGTCATGTTTTTGACAAAATGTCCTAACATCTTTTCAGATATGGATCCAAACACAATGTCATCCACATATATCTGAGCAATGAGAATGTCATTTTTCTCCTTTTGAATGAATAGAGTTTTATCAACCTCACCTCTTTTGAAACCAATTTCAAGAAGATATTCAGTGAGTCTTCCATACCAAGCTCTAGGTACTTGTTTAAGACCATACAATGCCTTCTTTAATTTAAAAACATGGTTTGGTTTGTGAGGATCTTCAAAGCCTTTTGGTTGTTCTACAAAAACTTCTTCATTCAAAATGCAATTTAAAAAGGCACTTTTCATATCCATCTGATGGAGTGTGATTCCAAGATGACATGCAATGGCAAGCATTAATCGAATAGACTCAATGCGGGCTACAGGAGCAAAGGTTTCATCAAAGTCCACCCCTTCTACCTGTGTATACCCCTGAGCTACCAATCGTGCTTTATTTCTTACTATTTTCCCGGACTCATCAGTTTTATTTTTGAAAATCCACTTAGTTCCTATTACATTACCTTGACTAGGTCTAGGAACTAAGTACCAAACATCATTTTTGGTAAACTGATTTAATTCTTCCAACATGGCAGTTATCCAAAAATCATCCCCAAGAGCTTCTTTCACATTTTTAGGTTCAATATTTGATATGAAGCAACAAGTTCTAGCATTTAAACAATCTGATGACAAATAGGCCAAACTTACCATTTTTTTGTAATCCACTTTACCTTTTTGTCTTGTCTTCATTCCATCAAACACATTACCAATCACTTGAGTTGTAGGATGATTTTTCTGAATTCTGCTTGACACATCCTGCCTTTGACTAGTTTCAGCTTCATCAACAGATTCAACTGGTTCAGTTTCTGATTCTGTTTCAGCTGATCCTGAGTCGTTGGTAGGTGTGTTCGAGGATGTCCCCACAATTTCAGACACATTTTTTCAAAATCATTTGATGTTGGATTCAGTGATTCTGTAACATTTGTTTCTGGCACACGATCTGCTCTGCATCCTCCAAGTAATCTGTAATATCATCTTCTTTTTACGTCCAAGATTTGCAAAATCATCAAAAGTAATATTTATGGATTCCATTATAGTCTTAGTCCGAAGATTAAAGACTCGAAATGCTCTACTATTTGATGAATAGCCTACAAAGATGCATTTGTCACTCTTAGAATCAAATTTTGAAAGATGATCCCGGTCATTTAAGAGGTAACAGATACACCCAAAAACGTGAAAATATTTGAGATTCGATTTTTTTCCCAAAAGAATTTCATATGGAGTCATAGTGCAACCGGGTCTCAAATACACACGATTTCCAATGTGACATGCAGTGTTTAAGGCTTCAGCCCAAAAACGTTTTGAAAGATTTTGAGAACTAAGCATAACACGTGCCATTTCTTGAAGTGTGCGATTTTTCCTTTCCGCTACTCCATTTTTTGTGGAGTTTTGGGGCTGAATACTCATGAGTAATCCCCTTTGAATCGCAATATTTGGAAAAAGAAGAATTTTCATACTCGGTGCCATGATCCGAACGAATCTTAATAACTTTTAAGTCATATAGATTCCGGACCTTTTTGTACCAAGTTTTAAAAGCTTCAAAAGTTTCAGACTTTTCTCTCAAGAAAATAATCCAAGTATACCGAGAGAAATCATCAACACACACAAAAGAATATTTCTTTCTCCCTAGACTCTCCACTTCAATTGGACCCATAAGATCCGTATGAATGAACTCAAGACAACGTTTTGAGGAACGTTGTTGAAGTTTTGGGTGGGACACTCTAGTTTGTTTCCCCTTTTGGCATGGACCACACACACCCACATTCTTTGTGTTAATCTTTGGTAATCCTCTGACGGCATCGTGTTTGATTATATCATGAATTTTATGAAAACTAGCATGTCCTAGTTTTTGATGCCAAAGAGAACTATCATTAACACTTGAGGTATGGCATGAGACAACTTCACCATACATGTAACAATTATCCGAGGATCTAGTACCTGCAAGAATACATTTGTTAGTACCATCAAATACTTCACATGAGTTTTTGTCAAATTTGACATGCAAATCATCATCACATAATTGACTTATGCTGATGAGATTTGCTTTAAGACCTTCCACATGAAGAACATTTTTAAGTCTTGGCAATCCCTCAACATCGAGATTTCCTCTACCAACAATTCTTCCTTTTGCACCACCCCCATAGGTCACACTTCCACCATTAAAACTAGAATATTCAATCAAGTATTCATTTGTCCCTGTCATATGACGGGAACATCCACTATCAAAAAACCATGAGCCAGACATTGGTTTTAAAGGAAGTGTATGTAACATTGCACGTTACATCAGCTTTCTTGACCCATATTTTTCCAGGATTTCTGGGAATGTGCTGATTCATATGTGAAGGCATTTTCCACAACATTCTGTCCGAGCGATTTCGGTGAGAATTTCTTGCCAAATCGCCTTCATTTTGTAACAATAAGGTCTAATATGACTGAAACATTACGATAATGGCAAATATACTGACGTTTCCAGTGTCTAGACCTTTTTTTGTTAGCCATTTTGTTTTGATTAACAAGTTCACCATTCATTCTTTCCTTGACAAAAGCAACAGGTTTGAATCCCAGTCCAGCCGTGTCTTCTTGACCATAAGTCAGAAGTTCATCAAGCTTAATCTTGCCTTTGTTTAGCTTGGACATGGTTTCATTTGCTCTTTCAAGGTTAATTTTGGCTTTTTCAAAATCCACATCTTTCTTGGTGAGCATGACTTCCAGTCTAGCTATGGAAGCTTTCTGAACTTCATTCTCCTTTGAGAGCAACTCATTTGAAGTTTTCTGAACTTCAAGTTCTTTTGAAAGATATTCATTTTCCTCAGTGAGAAGATTCAACTTTTCTTCCTTCTTTACCCAATCTTCATAAAGTGCCTTATAATCCTCTAATAAATCCAGATTTTCAGAATCAGAATCAGATTCATTTTGGACCTGATTGTCATCAGCTATGGATGAGTTGAGACAATTCAGATCTGGAATGAACCTTTTAACAGATGTGATCACAGTTGGAGCCACATTTAAGGCAACACCTTTAGATACACCATGAGGATTTATTTGTAACACTTTTTGGGTTTCAAAAAACTGTTTAACGCAGTTTCCTCTTCGGATTGATCATCCTCGCTATCACTTAGGGTAGCTGCCAAACTTTTTCCCTTCTTCTTTGTAGTATTAATACATTCGGTAGCATAGTGACCATAGCCAAAACATTCTCTGCATTGAACAGTTTCCTCCTTTTTTGATTTATATTTCGAAGGAAGTTTAGGAGAAAACTTGTCTTTGGAATTATCAGAATTATCAGTACTGTTTTTCGAAGAAAATTTTCTTGGAACAAATTTTGGAGTTGCACTTGCTTTTTGATACTTTTGATAATTTTGCCCTTTGGTCATAATGTTGTTAAACTTTTTGACCAACATAGCACGAGATTCTTCTCCAAAATCTGCCTTTCCAAGATCATTTGTAAATTCAAGTAATTCCTCCGACAAGTCAGATTGATTTTGTGCAACAGGCAAAGTAATACTTTTAACATTTTTATTCTGTTTTTTGTTCTGCAGAGATAGATTTAACTCAAAGGTTTGAAGAATACCAGAGAGTTTATCTAAGCTCATTCTTCCAGTGTCATGAGCTTCTTCTATAGCAGAAATTTTTATATTGAAACGTTCTGGAAGAGATCGCATCATTTTGCTAACAAATCTCGCATTGGAAATAGGTTCTCCCAAGGCTAGTGACTCATTAGACAAATCTACCAACTTGTCATAGTAGGATGAAATGTCCTCATCTTCTTACATTTTTAAATATTCAAAACGAGTTGTAAGTAAACGTAGCTTGGTTAAACGAACGCTATCGGGTCCCTCACAATGAGCTTGGAGGGCTTCCCATACTTCTTTGGCTGATTCAAAATGAACTATGATTTTGAAAATATTTGGTTCCACACAGCCATAGATAGCATTAATAGCTTTTGAATTAAAATTTGCTACGCTTCTTTCTTCGGTCGTCCAACTAGCCTCTGAAGTAATTTTATAATCTCCATCGATATCAATCACTCTAGGTGGAGTCCACCCTGTAACCACAGAGAGCCATGTTCTTTCATCAAGAGACTTGAGGTACATGCGCATCTTGGGTTTCCAAGTAGAGTAATTAGACCCATCGAGGACAGGAGGACGTTGAGTGCCATACTGAGTATCCGACATAGCTACAACCAGGAACCTCACTTAGTTATGTCAAGTGTAGGCTCTGATACCAAATGAAAGTTTTATAGCTATGTAACTAAGGAAAAAAATGCTGGAATATAGTAAATGTTATCAAAAATGTGATAACATCTACAGTAACATTCAGTAGAATTGCAGCGGAAATATTAAAACAGAAACTTAACAAGATTATTGTATCCTTTGTCTACAAGTATAAATACTTGTAGACGTGCCAATATGGCAGAATCCTTTCACTAGAAAATATAGAACCGATTACAAAGAAAAACAACTAGCGAAACTTTAACAAAAGATCCCAACAAAGAAAGTAGACATATGAGACTACAAACTAATATTTTGGAAATACAATCCTGTCTAATTAACACTGACATCCATCGTGGTAAGAAACTTCAACACATTTTTAGTACTTCAGAATGAGATGTGTTGAAGGATGTGTCTGTATTTCTGCTAACATTCAACACACGACAGCAGTGTATTAGAACATTTTCTATCTCAAATCTCTCTCCAAACCCCTGCTGAATGATGGAGAGAACATCTTCTTAAATAAGCTCCAGGACTACACGAAGAGCACTTAGAAGGAAATGTTTTTGTTAGTATAACAATTTTCTATATTTACAACAATCAAAAACCTTGATTGAATCAATCAAAAAGTCAAAGATTATTTACCAAAAATAACATCAATCATCTATGAATAAACAGATTTTAAGAAAGGCAAAAACAATCTCAAAATAACTAATTAGAAAATCCCAAAATTATCCTTGGAAGACATATTCCAACAAGAGCCACCAATGACACTTAAATGGCTAACAGAAAAAAAAAAAAGAATATTTCATGTCAACGTATCAAATAGATCACGAGTTGACTTATGTGGACGTGCCGACTTCCACATGTAAAGGCCTAGGAAGTACAAAGAATTCCTGGAAATTTTATTAAGTTCCCGGGTAGCCATTTGATTGACTGAAAACAGCTACCTAGAAAGTCACAAACATGAGAGCAAGTCTCAGAATATCATAACTGAAGAGGACATATCAATCACACTCAATAAAGGCACTTTATAGTATTGGCATTGATCTGCACCAAGAACACTAAACTGTACATTTAGAGCCGTCAAAATGGGCCAAACCCGCCGGGCCGGCCCGTCCCGTCACCTAAAAGTGGTGGGTTGGGTTGAGGAAATTCAGTCCCATTTAGAGGGCGGGTCAAACGGGCGGAGCCCGCACGGGTCACGGGTTGAGGCGAGGCGGGGCGGGTTGGGGCTAGCTTTTTTTTTTTTTCTACCCATTGATTAAATTTGTACCATTGATGCTTAAAATTTCAAATAAACCTAGGGCCTAGGCTAAGAAAAAGGAAACAAAAGTTGCAGAAAGTTGCAGCAGCAATATTTATTTTAGATCTCAAATACTAAAAGACAATTAATTAAGTTAGTGGAAATCCCACTTAAACCAATATTAATATTTAAACCTTGGTGGAAATCCCACTTAAACCAATATTAATATAATAATATTTTTTATTTTTAATTGTTTTCTCTAAGTATTATAATATTTTTATTTTTAATCATTTTAAGTTTTAAATCAGAAAATTAATAAATCAGTATTTTGGCGGGTTGGCCCGTTCCAGCCTGCAACCCGTGGTGGGTTGGGTTGGGTTGGGCGTTCGGGATCGCCTATTTGGCGGATCGCCCGTTGCCCGTTTGTTGGCGGGTTATGGCGTTGCGGGCTAACCCGCCCGCCCGTTTTTGACAAAGACTATGTACATTCGCATGGTAAGTAATCAATATAGCAGTTTAAAACAAAATATAAAAATTAGGGACCTGGGATAACAACACGACTCCTGATCGAGTTCCTTGGATAATGCATCAACTTGCTCTTTACTTGGTACCTATATATCTAGCATAGTAACAAAAATAAAGACAAGATACATGCTAAATAACAAGAGGCAAACTTTATGAGATATAATTGTAAACCTACCAACCTAAACCCCCCTCCCTGCCCCCCTCCCAAAAAAAAAATCAAAAGCATTAGGGGGAGCAAACAACAAGACAAAGTAAATCATGTTAAAGCAGCAAAAGTTCTTCCAACAAATAAGGAAATTATGAGCAATACGAATATCTAGGCAATTCTCTTAGTCTCGCTAGTTATCCTATCTAAGACCAGTGTCTTTGAAGGGAACGAATTCACTGTACAATAATAGGGTATCACGGATTACCTCGTGCAAATTCGTACCCTAGAACGAAGCGGAAGACTTTCGGCTTGTGCTACGAACTCACGAATACCACGAACAATTAATCTACAATTCTTTCGCGTCGAATTGATATCACGTAGGACGAATATCAATTACAATTTCACGCCGCAAATCCAAGTCTCTTGATGGTTAGACTTAGAGAGAGTATTTTGGTGAGATGTAATTTCTCGAGAGAAGAAAAATATTGCACAACTTGTTTTTGTGTATTTTTCCCTTTGGTGGCTTGCCCTATTTATATTATTCCCACAAGAATCCTATTTCTTGTAGGATAGGTAAAGTCAATCTCAAATCCCGTTGGATTAGGATACTACTTACCAAAATATAATATAACTAGGGCTCTATGAGCCTTTATGGGCGGATACATTGAATCGGGCCACATGCCCATTTCCTAACATCTCCCGCTCCCACATATGGGCTCACCTTTCTCACTACATAATATCATCAAAACCTGTTAAACACTATCTCTTCCTACTGGAAGTGAGGCGTGCGACCTGACGAGAAAGATAAAGGGTAGGAGCGCTATACTAAATCACCATCTGACCAGCATAGAACTTCCTTGTTAGTAAAGACCTCGTCTATGCCCCAGACCGTATATATACACCAATTCAAGCATCCTTAATCCCTCAATCGCGGTGCTTAAACCTCAATATGTTTATGTGCTCAAGATCAATCTTTTGAACCGTATGTTCATTATGATCGCCCGGGCATTAAGACACAAAACAGAGATGTATATTATACTATCTTCCTTAGACTCTCATGCTAATCACCCTTAGTTAACTGCTTTCCTAGCAATGCTCCGTGGGGCTGTATGTGCATAGCCCATTGGTCGGCATGCCAATGTAGCAACATTAACGTCCAAGTTCATAACATAGTTCTAAGTCACATAGGGCATAAGTATGATCACAAAGTGATCACTAGAACTCACACAGTGATGAAGTAGGGATCATTCAATCGCTTTCTATGGTCGCTCATAGTCACATACAGTATGATGTGTATGCTGCGGCAGAACTCCCACACAAAGTAGGCATGTCATACTCTAACGCCGTACGAATCTTAGTCTAATCGCCCTTCTGGCGTCTAACCTGAGTCCTCACAAGCAGTCACTCTCCTAGTGCCTCTTTTAAGATCTCACATTCGGACCTTTCTTGGGACATATTAGGTCGACCCATGTAAAAATAGGTCTCATCTTAGCCGTGTGCATGCCAAGGCGATATATCATAACGTCATTTGCACACCCCCCCTTTGTAGGTGCCAAAGACTAATATCTCAACTGCTCGCCCGCATAACGACAATGTGAATTACCTGTGTGAGAGGGCCAATTCAATGTCCATGACATCTTTTTAACCAAAATGTATGCTACGCAATTTTATAAAACATCCAATTAACAAATAATAGGAGTGAAATAAAACTGCAATGTATTCTATCGATAATGAAAATAACAATGTCAACAAAAGTGTTCTCAGAAATAACAAGTCACATCCTACGAAGCCCTAAACCCAACATGTGATCTTGAAAGATCTCTCTAGCTAGAGGTTTTGTCATAGGATCAGCCAACATGCTTCTAGAAGGAACATATTCTAGAACAACTTTTCTTTCTGCAACCATGTCTCTAGTGAAATTAATGATACTTGATCTCAATGTGTTTCGTCCTCCCATGGTAATTGGGATCCTTAGCATATCCCAAAGCTGTCATGCTATCACAACCAATGACTACAGGACGATCCACATTAGGTGTAACATCAAGATGTTGAAGAAACCTCCTCAACCATACAGCTTCTTGAACCGCAGACGAGCAAGCTATGTATTCTGAATCCATTGTGGATAGGGAGGTATTTTCCTGTCTTTTGCTACTCCAAGAGATAGCTCCACCACCAAGGAGGAAAGTGTAACCTGAAGTAGATTTGTGCTCATCTACATCTCCCGCCCAATCCGCGTCAGTGAAACCTCTCAAGCTCAAATCCCCACCTTGATAACAAAGGGCTAAATTTATCGTTCCTACCAAATAATGTAGAACTCTTTTCACCGCTACCCAGTGTGCGGGTCCAGGATTACTTTGGAATCGTCTCAACATCCCAATTGTAAAACATAGGTCAGGCCGAGTACACACCATAGCATACATCAAGCTCCCTACCGCATTTGCATATGGAGTTGTAGCCATCTTCTTCTTCTTTTCTTCTTCATTCTTTGGACATTGGGTTGTACTAAGGACACATCCTTTTTCCATTGGAGTGACAACGGGTTTTGAGTTAGTCATGCCGAATCATTTTATAATTTTCTTAATGTAAGTCTCTTGAGACAAACCAAGAAACCTTTTAGAGCGATCCCTAACGACTTTTACTGCAAGCACATAATTTGCTTCACCCAAGTCTTTCATATCGAAATGAGCAGACAACCACTCTTTTGTGGCATTTATCATCTCCATGTCATTTCCAGCAAGTAGGATATCATCAACATATAATGATAAGATCAAGAACTTTTTCTTGGATCGTTTAACATACATACAATGGTCCTCCTCAATCATCACAAAGTCAATTGAGGCTATCGCTTGGTGAAAATGAATATACCATTGTCTAGATAACTGTTTGAGACCATAGATGGAACATTTGAGTCAGCACACTTTGCGCTCTTGTCCCTTGACTTCAAAACCCTCTGGTTGAGTCATATAGATCTCTTCATCTAGATCTCCATTGAGAAATGTAGTTTTAACATCCATCTAAAAAAGTTCTAAATCCATGTGCGCTACTATCGCTAGGATGAGACGAACGGAGAAAAATCTCACCACTGGGGAAAATGTTTCCTCATAGTCTAAACCCTCTCTTTGGGTATAGCCTTTCGCCACCAGACGTGCCTTATACTTGTCAATTGATCCATCCGCCTTCGCTTGATTTTAAAAACCATTTATTTCCAATAGCCTTACGACCTTACGGGTAGAGCCGGCAAAATTGGCCCAGCTCAATGGGCCAGCCCAGTCAGCCCGATGTTTGCATGGGCTAAAGTTTAATTTTTGGAGGCCCAAAAAAATGCGGGCCTTTTTGGCCCGGTCCAGTAGGCCCGACGGTTCAATTGGGCTTGCATCAAAAAAGCCCAGGGCTTTTGGGCTAGGCCCGGCCCGCACTATTTTATTATTATTTATTTATTTTTACTTAAAAAATAATTCTAACTTCTTAAATAATTAAATCAATAATTAAAATCCATTCTATTTTAAAGCTAACTAGAATGGTCCACTTAGCTTTATTGTTTGATACTATGATTTATACATGCTGTAATGCAATCTCAGACATTGAAGCAACATGTTCTAATTTGATTATTGCTTTATTGTTTAATTATTTCTTTAACTGACAAATAAAGTTAACTTATTAAATAATTAAAGCCTCGGACCATTCTAGTATCATATTTATTTCTATTTTAATTAATGTTTGATACGGTGATTGCATTATTTTACCTTTAGTAGTTAGCAGTTAGGACAAACAATAAATTATAGTATTGCTTTTGTTTAGTAAGTAACTTAGAATTTAATTTGACAATTGGCATCACCATTGTTCCTTTTAGTTTATTTATTTTTCCAACAAGGGCTTTTTGGCCCGATGGGCTTTGATGGGTTGGGCTGGGCTTTACTTTTCTTCGGCCCTAGTAAATTTGGGGCCGGCCCAACCCGGCCCGATATTAAGTGTTGGCCCGATGGGCTTGCACTGGGCCGGCCCAGCCCAGTCCATTGCCAACTCTACTTACGGGAGATCAACTAACTCCCAAACTTGATTCTTCTTCATAGAAAAAATATCGTCTTCCATTGCAGTTATCCATTCATTATTAGTAGGTAAAAAAAGAGCTTCTTTGAACTAATTAGGCTCACTAGAATCAGAATCAGTACATAAGAAAGATTCCCCTTCGATCGCGAATCGACGACGAGGTATATTCCCACGTTTACTTCTTCGTTCTAGTACAGGACTCCCACTAGAATCCATACTCCCACTAGGATGAAGATCTTCTTGACTCTCATTGGTGACCATAGGCTCAACCTCATGTTGTACCATAGGATCAGATTGAGGCAATTCCCCACCTTCGCCAAGAGACGTCAAATGTTCTTATTCCATTTCATAAAGTTCAAAGTCTTTTCTAACTTCACCTATCTGAGAGAAATCATTCTCAATGAAATCAATATCACGCGACTCTATTTCAGTCATTCCTACTTCAGGTTTTCCACCATACATAACATAGCCTTTCGAGGTATTCGAATACCTAATAAAAACACATTTGTTTCCTCTTGGGCCTAGTTTTCCAAATTTATTGGATGTACTATGGACATAACCTGCACAACCCCAAGGGTGAAGATGCCCTAAGTTAGGCTTCTCAGCTTTCTACAATTCATAAGGGGTTGTAGAAACTGATTTAAAAGGCACTCGGTTAAGTATAGATGCGGCAGTCATTAGCGCATCCCCCCAAAACGAAATGGGGAGATTGACATGTGCAATCATTGACCTAACCATCTCTAACAGAGTACGATTCCTTCTTTCTGCAACACCATTTTGTTACGGAGTGCCAGGAATTGTTAATTGCCTTTTTATTCCTTTTTCTCACACAATTCTTTAAATTGATCAGATAGATTCTCGCAACCCCGGTCTGTTCTAAAAGTTTTTAGGCTTTTATCCTTTTGATTCTCAAACTCAGCTAAGAAATGCTCAAAACAAGTAAGAGCTTCATAGCGGTGAGAAATAAGGTAAACATAACCATAGCGCGTATAATCATCGATAAAAGTAAGAAAATAGGAGGCACCATGTCGTGCCTTAACATTCATATCGATAAGAGATTCCCTTCATTCTTCCTCTTACCAAAAGGCTTTCGGCAAGCTTTTCCTGCCAAACAAGTTTCACAAATAGGTAGGTTGACTCTAGTGAGAGACTCCAATAGGCCTTCTCTAGCTAATCTAGTCATCCTATCTTTTCCAATAGGTCCAAGTCTAGCATGCCATAACTCAGGATTAGAATCATCATAAGCCACATAAGAAGAAGAATTAAAAGAATCCAACAAATCTAATTTAAAAAAATTATCTGACAAAAAACCATGTCCGAAAACCTCATCATCAAAACAAATATCCATGTGGCTACCACTAAAATTAAAAGAATATCCCAATTCTAGCAATTATACTACAGATAATAGATTATGTCGAATTCCAAGCGCATAAAGCACTTCATCAAGAATCAGAATGCGTCCGTTCCGCAAAAGAAGTTGATATGAACCAACCCCTTCGACTTCCACTGTTGAACTGTTTCCCATGAAAATATTTCTCGTACCATCAGGAACCTTCCGATAATCTACAAATCCTTCTCGATCCCTCGTCACATTTTTGTGGAGCCTGAGTCTACAATCCACACAGGGAAAGAGTCAGATAATAAAACATGAGAGCAAACACAAATTTATGGAGATTTAGGATTTAGAGATACCTTTTTGGGCTCAGGACAAGTTCGAACAAAATGACTCAAGGTACCGCAGTTGAAGCACTTTTGCTTCGCCATATTCTTTTGCCTCTACGGCGCTTAGTGATCTTGCCACCATTAGGTCCCAGATTTTGAGCTTGCTTTCCTTTAGCTTGTTTCTTTCGCTGCCCATTTTTCTTGCACGAACCCTTAAAGGAAACAAGAGCAAGGTCATGAGTCATACCACCCATTGTGTGACTCGTATCATGGCGCTCGGCTTCAAGCTCAACATGACGACACACATCCGTAAAAGTATGAATACAGTCTGTATGAGTCAGAATCTGCCTCAAATTACTCCAAGAATCAGGCAGCGAACGAATCACCGCTTGAACTTGTTGTTCATCAGATAAGATACTACCAGCAGCCTTAAGCTCATGAATCATACTCGACATCTGACGAAGTTGATCGGGGATGGATCGTTTTTGCTCAAGCTTATAGCTTTCAAACTTATAAGTTAGGGTTCTTAACCCAGTAGCGGATGTGTTCCCAAAAGCAGTCCTTATCTGGTCCCACATATCCTTAACAGTTGGGCAAGTTTCAAACTGTCCAATAAGATCATTATGCATGCTACTCAACATGGTAAAGCGTGTACATCGATCTTTTTTTACCCACGACTGGTAATTCTGCACGTTAAGACGATGTTGGGCTATGGTAGAATTACCCATTTCTGGTTCAGTCATCACAGTATCAAGGTTCTCAAGAACCTCCTGCTCGTTTAGCAAGGAAGTGATTTTTCTTTGCCAAATACTATAGTTTTTGCCATCCAATTTCTCATCCTTGTTCAAGTCAGCGATTACACTCTTTGAAGCCATTTCACTACAATATGGTTGCAAATATAGACATTTTAGCATACTTTTCGATTCACTTTTGTTCCAAAAATTAATTAAGAATATTATCACATTATACAAATAAGGAGGGAAAATCTGCGAGGCTCGTAATCACAACCAATATATGCACAATGTAAAAATATTCACAAATTAATACTTTGAACAAAAAAGAAATAAGACAAAACAAATCTATCTATGTACACAACATGTACTAATATATTTTCACCACTGTAAATAATATTATTAGGTCTCGTGTAGTCCCAATATTAATTTTAAAGCCCAAAACAACAATTTTATATGCCAAATATGACTTTAAAAATAGAGAAAAATAATTAAAATTTCCCAAAAAAATTTAAAATTCACAAACCAGTACCCTAGTCCAATACATAGCCTCTGGGGTTCATAAAATATCACTAGAAATTTATTTTGTATTTTTAATAATTTAAAAACTATGTTTTTATACACTGAAAAATCAAAAACACATATTTTCAGTATGAATTTTGCAAAATAGAGGACACCATTTGACTCAGAAGGTCCAACTTAGTTTAGACGCACCGGAGGTGTCAAAAACCGGTAGCCAGAAGCCACCACACGCGCCCCACGCATCACCTACGCAGCTGGTGCGAGCCGTCTGTTCCACGCAGGCGCTGACTGTGCGTAAGAGCTAACGTGTCTGTTGACGGTGCTGCCATGCGTCGCTGACGTGTACTGACACGTCATCTGTTGACGTGGCTGTTGACTCGACCAAACTGGGCCCACTTACTGATGTGGCATGCTAATGTGGCTACCACGTCATCATTGACCGTTGACCAAGGCTGACCGGTTGACCGCGTAGGGATTTCACGGACTGTTGTCGACGCGTGTGGGCCACGCGCCACCTTCCCGATGTTCGCTGGCAGCGGTCGACTCATCTTGCTCTCTAGGTCACAACCATGCACTCAAACAGCATAAACAAGAACCATGTGAGGCTCAATTGCCAAGGCCGAGAGTGGTGGTGGTCCGTGGTTACTGTTCATCGTCCCTAACCTTCGAACCTCGAACGTGTTTCGCGACGTTAACTTTTCGAGGCTTTAGAACGCTCAATTTAAGTCCAAATTAGGCATATAATATGTCGTTGGAAAGCCCTCGCAGAGTAGAACAATTATACGTCATAAAATCACAGGTTTGCAGACTATTAATTATTCAAAAATGCATGCAAAGTTTCCAAAAAACCATGTTTCAACAAAACTAGGGTTTGCAATATCTTGAGATTTACCCAACGAAATTTGATGAAAATTTAATATGTTGTTCCCCTCAGCATAAGCTACGTATACATATAAAATCTTCCCAAAACAAACAATGTTTTGATAACGAAATTGACAAACCCAGTTGGTCCGTTTTTAGGCAAACAATTTAAACAAACCCAAAACAAAAAAAAAACATGCGATTCATGGCATAACAATACGAGCAACAAGCATAACGGCTCTGATACCAATGAAGGGAATGAATTCACTATACAATAATAGGGTATCACGGATTACCTCGTGCAAATTCGTATCTTAGAGCGAAGCAGAAGACTTTCGGCTTGTGCTACGAACTCATGAACACCACGAACAATTAATCTGCAATTCTTTCTCGTCGAATTGATATCATGTAGGACGAATATCAATTACAATTTCACGCCGCAAATCCAAGTCTCTTGATGGTTAGACTTAGAGAGAGTATTTTGGTGAGATGTAATTTCTCGAGAAAAGAAAAATATTGCACAACTTGTTTTTGTGTATTTTTCCCTTTGGTGGCTTGCGCTATTTATATTATTACTACAAGAATCCTATTTCTTGTAGGATAGGTAAAGTCAATCTCAAATCCCGTTGGATTAGGATATTACTTACCAAAACATAATATAACTAGGGCTCTATGAGCCTTTTTGGGCGGATACGTTGAATCGAGCCACATGTCAGTTTCCTAACAGTCTTTCAACATACTGAACAAGATCTGGAAAGTTTAAGGGAATAATACCCCTTCCATATTGTTGTATCGTTGTTACCATATATGTGTTATTATATTTGGTATATTCTTCCCTATTAATTAGGTCTCCTAGTCACCTTATATTGTAACTCTTCTCCTAATCCTTACTGTATTAGGTTAACTTGTAAACCCTATAAATATGTATTTCAATCAATGGAAAAGGCTATGCCATTATTCATAAGAATTATTATTCTCTACATGGTATTAGATCTTTGATTCCACAAACCCTAAAAACCACCAAACTTCCGTAACCCCAAACACCACCTCCTTCTTCCTCTAAGCCCCCATGGCTTCTAACGTGATCATCGTCCAAGATCCCACAGACCCCTCCAAAAACTATCAACTCATCAACATCTCCAACCAAAATATCACCAAACTCACCCCCACCACCTACCTCGCATGGAAACTTCAGGTTGAATCTACATTTATTGGTTATGACCTTTACAGGTTTGTTGATGGCACTTCGGTCTGCCTGCCAGCCACCCTCACCGTCAACAACGTCCAAGCACCCAACCCAGCCTACCTCCCATTGATACGACAAGACAAACTTCTGTTTAGCGCCCTTGTCAGATTCCTCTCCACAAGCTTAGTTTCGCTCATAGAACAAGCAACTATAGCTCGAGAGGCTTGGTTCATCCTGGCCAACACATATGTTCGCCCTACTCGCGGGCATATTAAGGAAATTAAAGACCAGCTCAAGTGAGCTACCAAAGGCTCCCAGTCGATCTCGGAGTACATACAGTTCATCAAGAGCAAATTTGATGAGCTCGCTGCCCTCGAAAAATCCCTCGACCATGAGAACCTCAAAGAAACAGTGCTCGGTGGCCTGGATGATGACTATCGACATGTCGCCGATGCAATTGAAGGATGGGACACTCCTATTCCCTTTAATGAACTTCATGAAAAGTTCATTAACCGCGAGCTGGTACTGAAGCCATCCCACACCGCGTCCACTCTCTACCCCACCACGGCGAAGACTATGATGAACAGGCAACAAGGGTTTTCTCAGCCTCAGTATCCTCGCAACCAGTAGCCCGCACAGCCTCCTCGGCATCCACGGTCGAGTAACAATGGTCCTCGCCAGCAGCGACCTTACCTCGGCAAATGTCAAGGCTGCCGACAACAATGTCATAAGGTCGCTCAGTGCCCCAGCTTTCAGCTTGTTCTGGCCTCGCCATCCAGCTCGCCTCACTCTTCGTTTGCGGGCAACAAATGGCAACCGCGAGCAAACATAGCCACGACCTCAGGCAACACAACTCCGAGCTGGCTCCTCAATAGTGGTGCTTCCCACCATGTCACCGCTGACCTCGACAATCTCTCTCTCCATACTCCATACTCGGGCCCTGACGACATGGTTATTAGTGATGGCACTGGGTTATACATTGCCAATACTGGTTCTACCTCTTTTCACACACCCTCACACACATTTTAATTGCATAATGTTCTATTTGTACCTAGCATGAAAAGAAACCTCATTTCTATCTCTCAATTCTGCATATCTAATAATGCATCTATTGAATTCTTACCATTTCCTTTCATGTGAAGGATCTATAGACAGGGACCGCCCTGCTGGAAGGACAATCTAAAGATAGTGTGTATGAATGGCCGAGCTCAATCCCTTCGTGTCACCCCACTGCCTTTGCGAGGTCGAAAGTGTCTGCTCCGGACTGGCATCATCACCTTGGTCATCCTTCTGCCCAAATCCAGAGTCATATAGTGTCTAGGTTTGCACTCGACCATTCTCGAGATAAGTCGTCCTTTTGTAATGCGTGTTTAAGCAATAAAAGTCACAAACTTCCTTTTACTTTATCTACTATTGTGTCCACTTACCACTTCAAATTATTTATTCTGATGTTTGAACCTCGCCTATTCACTCGTTTGATGGCTTCAAATACTATGTGATCTTTGTCGATCACTACACACATTACATCTGGCTCTACCCTCTCAAATAGAAATCTGATGTTGCATCCATCTTTCCTCGCTTCAAAGCCTTGGTCGAAAACCACTTCAAACAAAAAATTGTCACCCTATACTCGGATAATGGTGGCAAGTATACTGGTCTCGCCAAAACAACCGGCCTGGCCATATACCTCGCCACTAATGGAATCTCGCACCTCACCTCACCCCCCCCCCCACACGCCCGAGCACAATGGCTTCTCTGAATGACGACATCGTCACATTGTCGAAATAGGTCTATCTCTACTATCCAAAGTTGTTCTTCCCCTCACCTTCTGGTGGTATGCCTTCCTCATAGCCACATATCTCATAAATCGCCTTCCCACTCCCACACTCCAGATGCTCTCTCCCTACCACAAACTCTTCGGGTCAGTCCCCAACTACTTAAAGCTTCGAACATTTAGATGTCTCTGTTATCCCTGGCTGCGACCATATACCACTCACAAGCTCGATCCTCGCTCGACTCCTTGTGTCTTCTTCGGGTACTCCCTCACTCAGAGTGCATATATCTGTTACGACTCGACCAGCACAAAACTCTTTGTCTCCCACCATGTTTGGTTTGTTGAGTTTGAGTTTCTAATGTCTCAAATAGAGCTGAATCTTCCCCGACCTGACGAGTCAACCCACACTTCCTGGTTACCACCTCATAACATCCTCGCAGCTTCATACACATCATCGGTAGTTAGTCCTTGCAACGACCTGACTGATGCTCCTCCCGCGACCTCGTCTCAATTACCCTTGGAGCCCGGCACAGCTAACCCCGACCTTGCCGAGTCCTCGCAGGTCGCCCCACCAAACACCAACTTTCCTCATCAGCCTATACCCTAAGCCGCAGCTCGCACCTCACCTATTATCACTCGCTCCCGAAACAACATCCACAAACCAATTAACAAACTCTGCCTCTCTGCCCAACTAAACACCGAACTTGAACCAACATGTGTAACTCAGGCCCTCAAAGACAGCAAGTGGCGACAAGCCATGTCTGAAGAATATGATGCCCTCCTCAAAAATGGCACATGGGAACTGGTACCTCCCACAGGGGTCCCTAATATTGTTGGCTGTAAATGGATATTTCGAATTAAACGATGTGCTAATGGCAAAATTGACAGGTACAAAGCTCGTCTGGTCGCTAAGGGATTCCATCAGTGCCCAGGAGTTGACTACCATGAGACCTTCAGCTCTGTGGTCAAACCCACCACGGTTCGCCTCATCCTCTCCTTTGCGATCAGCCGAGGATGAGATCTTCGTCAGCTCGACGTCAACAATGCCTTCTTGCGGGAACCCTTACCGAGGAAGTCTTTATGACTCAACCTCAGGGCTTCGTCGACACTGATCACCCGCAACATGTGTGTCGCCTCCGTAAGGCAATCTATGGTCTCAAGCAGGCTCCCCAAGCATGGTACAATGAACTTTGCCAGTTTCTCCTCGATGCTCGCTTCACGAACTCAGTGGCTGATACTTCCCTATTCATCTTCAATGAGGGTGGCATCACTCTTCTATTGCTTGTCTATATTGATGACATCATCATCACCGGCAGCGATACCAAGGCAGTCCAGGCCTTCATCACCGTCCTCGCTGCTCGGTTCTCGCTCAAAGACCTCGTCGACCTTCACTACTTCCTCGGTGTAGAAGTGGTTCCTTAGTCTACTGGGTTTCTCCTCTCCCAACGTGGTTACATAGCCAACCTCGTTGCTTGCACTGGTATGTGCAAAGCTCGCCCAGTGGCAACACCCTTAGCGACCTCGCCAGTACTCACCCTTTAGTCGGGCACGGAACTAACTGACCCAACCGAGTTTTGAGCAGTAATTGGGAGTCTTCAATATTTATCTTTTACCCGACCATACATTGCCTATGTCGTCAACAAGCTCTCTCAGTTTATGCATAGACCCACCTCGGATCACTGGCTCGCCACCAAGCGCCTGCTTCGCTATCTCAGTGGCACCATTGATCATGGCATCTTTCTTCATCGCCAGTCGCCTCTCGATCTTCATGCTTTCACTGATGCCAACTGGGTGGGAAACAAAGATGATTTTACCTCCACAAGTACTTACATAGTGTATATTGGTCGGAACCCCATCTCCTGGAGCTCGAAAAAGCAAAGAACTGTTGCTCGCTCCTCAACAGAGGTTGAGTATCGACAACAGTTGTTGAAGTACGCTGGGTTACCTCTCTTCTAGGTGAGCTTGGTGTCACCTCTTCGCACCAACCCGTTATCTACTGTGATAATATCGGTGCTACAAATCTCAGCTCCAACCCAGTGTTTCATTCTCACATGAAACATGTTTCCCTCGACTATCATTTTATCCGTCAGCAAGTTCAAGACGGCATCTTACGAGTATCTCACATCTCCTCGGCAGACCAGCTCACAGATGCTCTCACTAAACCGCTTCCTCGCGCTCGCTTTCACCATCTTCTACTCAAGATTGGCCTCTCCTCTCGGGGGTCCAACTTGCGGGGGCATATAAGGGAATAATATCCCTTCCATATTGTTGTATCTTTGTTACCATATATGTGTTATTATATTTGGTATATTCTTCCCTATTAGTTAGGTCTCCTAGTTACCTTGTATTAAAACTCTTCTCCTAATCCTTATTGTATTAGGTTAACTTGTAAACCCTATAAATATGTGTTCCAATCAATGGAAAAGGCTATGCCATTATTCATAAGAATTATTATTCTCTACAGAAAGCACATTATTCAACACAACTAAGCAAGATTAAGCGCAATGATTATGTATTTTTCTAGTTAAAAGAAGTCAGAGAAGACCCTCAGGTAATGGCTCTCCACCAGGCTTCGCTACTGGTAATAACTTATGACATTCAGGAACAGACCTCGAAAGTGAATTCCCTACACAATGCATTCATCAACAAACAAATGAAATCCTACTGCATAAAGAAATGACAAAACTCCATCAGCAGTTACCTAACAAATATACCTCATCTGGGTCAACTAATGAGGTTTCCTATAGTAACCCTGTGTAGACACCCAGAATTCGTACACCTATATTATCTTGTCCAATAAATATTAATTTATTTACAAAATTGACTAATGCAAATTTTATAACAATTACTGGGTGCAAAGCGCAAAGGAAATAATTTCAGGGTCAAAGCACAACAGGAAGAACTTCAAAGCACAAAGATTAAATAAAATTGATGGGCAACCTAAAGCATAAAGAATGAAAGATGAAGATTCTAAGTATAAAATTAAATTCCTTTTAAATACAAGGTTTGGTGCACAGCTACATGGCCTAGTGTGCCGCGCACCAGAGCCTGCATCTCAAAAATATCAGGCCATACTGTCTTCTCTGTAAATTGGCCGATGATGTGGACTTTTGGGGCACTCCTCCGACAAAACTTGGTCACCAAGACTGGAAGGAAGCTTCCTAGCTTCCTTGGGGGTGAGAGTAACATCAAAATATCTCTCCCTCTCTCATTTATATAATCTCTTTCAACCCAAAAAAGAGAGAACTCTCAGACTCTCTCTCTCAGTGAACAACACACACATACACACGGCAGAAACACGCACATACACATGTACAATACTCTATTTGTTCTCAGTGACCAAAAAAACACACACACACACACAATACAACACAAAACGTAAGTCTTGTTTTCCTCGTATTGGTAGCAGTGGGAGCATAACGATCAGGCTACGAACTAGATTGATCAAAACACGAATCAACAGCCTAGAACTTGGCCCGAATTCTGTAAAACGACAGAAGGTAAACCCTTAAGTTTGTTAATTTTAATCTTCATTTTGATATGAAAATTGAAAATACATTGAATAATTTGCAAATGTGTATATAAACTAGCTTTGAAGTGTTTAATATGTAAATACACATGATATCTCCGTTAAATTCAAGTTTGAAGCTCGGTTACTTCATTAACTTTCCATTTAATAGTGAGTTGTCTCGATTGAGTTCGGTTGATTGTTTAACTTTGGTTTGTAGTTAAACTTATAAATTACTGATAATCATGCTTTAATACATGTTAATTCATGATTTTATGTGAGAAAAACAAGTTTAAAAGCTTGAGATCTTAATCCGAAAATCAATTTTTGAGTTTCTGTTCTTGAGGAAAAGTGCACTGTTTGGTGAACAGATGCCTCATGTGATGCGCCGCGCACCGAACCCTGAAAACCTCTTCTATACGTTGCGCACCATAATTGATTTCCAGCCTGGGCCATTTCTATTTTGGGCTTAGTACACTGTTGATGGCCCAATTTATTTTTATTTTGTTTTATTTACTTTATTTGATATATAATATGTAAAATATATAAAATAAATAGTTTTGTATAAAAACTCTTTTTTTATGTTATTTCTGTTAAATAAATATGTATTATATTTATTTTGTTTATTTTGGTATAAATCAAACATGTTAACATTTTATAGTGTAAACGGAGATATAAATCTCTGTGATCCGTTTTTCATTCCAATCACACTGTATAATAAACCCGTCACATATAAATTCGAGCATGCAATCATAGAGACCGAAATGGCGAGTTGGGTGCCTAACACCTTCCCAACTCGTAACTTAGCCCCCGAACTCATAATTTTAGTTTTTCTCTCGTTTTCTAACAAAATGAGGGTGGCGACTCTGTATTTTAATATAAATGTGTGTTATGCACATTTATTAGATTTATTTGGGAGTCCAGAATGAGGCATCAGACCGGGGTGCTTAGACCCTGTCCTTCTTCTCATACCACCAAGTACCTTTCTATCAGTGTTTTAAAAATCGCTAGGCGCAGCAGGCCTAGCCTGAGGCCTAGTCAAGATCTAGTCGTTGGGCCTAAAAATCGAGACATAATTATACCATATATAGTCTATATCAAATCAGCTACAACAATAATAAATAGCTAAATATAACCAAATAAACTAAAATTAATGATCACATTACAATAGTAAATAGCTAATCTGCCGTCTAGGGCACGTTTTAGAATACTTTATTTTTATAATAATTAAATATGGTCAAATATATTAAATTTTATAATAATATTTTGTAACAATTGAGGGTATATTTGGAAAAAGAAGGTTTGAAAATAGGAGTTCTCAAAGGACAAAAAGAAAAAAAAGGAAATAAAAAATAGACAATATCACGTGAAGTCATGTACCGGCCCCACCCCATTTGATTTCTCTATCACAATTCATTACCAATTACCCAATTCAAGACCGTTTTAAAACCGAAAATTAAGTATGAAAATTGATGGCTGAAAAAGTAGAGCTTAAAATATTAAGATATCATCTTTTAACTTAAAATTTTAGCTATTTTTAAGATATACTTAATTTATTAAGTGATATAATATTGTATTATCAAACAATCTTATTTTTAATATCACTTAAAACTTTTCTAATTAAGTTTTTAATTGGGGACGAGATCTTTCCGGTCTCTCTCACCCACGGTAATCTTGCTCACTCTTTCTCTTTCTTTCTCACTCTTTCTTTCTTTCTCTCTCACTCTCGCTCCCTCTTTCTCCTCTTCACCAGCGTTCTTCTTCTCTCTCATCACGGCAGTTCTTAAACCCAAGTTTCTTCGTCTCTTTCCTTTGCGAATTTGCTCCAAAGAAACAATGGTCGGCGATTAGAGACATAAAGCGACTACTCGGCCGACTAGGGCACCTAGTCGGCGATTTCTTCTCTGGTGACTTTTTTTTCCGATTTGCCATTAATTGCGGCATGGGATTGGCGCCTACCGCCTAGACGGTCGCCTAGGGCGCGTTTTAGAACACTGCTTTCAATTTTGTTCCACAAGATTAATTAGAAACTACTCAAGGAAAACAATGTTGTCTGAATATTCCAAAACAAAAGTGTTACAAAAGAAAGCAACTTCGAGACCCCAGTGTATTTTAGACAAGAAATGCAAAGAAAAAAACATCATTACCATATCAACAGTAATGTTTCCCAGTTGAACTTTTTCATATTCTGACTTGATCTTTTTTAGCCACTCCTGTTGCAAAAAAAAAAAAAAAAAAAAAAATTGTATAATAGTCGTACGGATTAAAACAAAATCCATGTATGCTTTATCAGCACTGTTTGAAAAAAGAACTTCTATCAGCTTTTGGATTGTAGACAATCACTAGTATAATTCAACATCATAATGATAATGGTTAGCAACAAATCAAAGCTCTAGGACATGTTTGGATCAATGATCGAATAATATGAATTTCCAATCTGATCCTTCAGCAACTTAACAACTTCATGACATTATTAGTTAAGGCAGGGAATTACCACCCTTTATCTTAAATCTAAAGTCATAAACTCCAACTAATAAAACTACAAAGTTAATTTATATTTAACCATTTCTTCCAGGCCCACTCTCTGGGCAGTCCACTCGAAGCTAAAGAATGCTATACAAAAGGGTGAAATTAATTGCGACCAAGACAAGAGAGGAACATATGCAGACACAAATAAAATTATACCAGATTGATTCACCATTTGAAACTAAATCAGGGTTTTACCAAGGAGTAAAAGTTGATGGAAATTAACCTGATCATGAGCTCGATAAACATGCTAAAACAAGGTGACAAAAAAAATCTTTTACGACAATTCTCTACTGTATATGAAAAACATGAGTTCTAGTAAACATACCTGTTGTTCAGGAATCAATTCCTTAAGCTGAGATTGAAGGTCCTACAATGAAGTAAATAGCTTAGGCCGGAGTTTCTAGAAAATAAAAGTAATTTTTTCAGGGCTAATTAACAAATTGTATAGATAATTCGATTACAACTAAATCACTGCCTGTGGGCCTGTTTAAATTCATAAACGAACAGACCAGCGAAAGCAATATAATGACAGCAAAAGGGAAAAATATCAAAATTTGGCAGTAGAAGCCAAGACAATCACTAGGCATTATTTAAACATCAGCATATATGCACATACATCTCCATAATTTAAGATGTCATATTAGCAGCATCTTATCCATCAAACATATAAAAATATTAAGTACAGAGCCCTCAGAATTACAAAAAAGACTATCTACTCTTACATGTCAGTAATATTTGAACAAATAAATGTCTAACAAACATAAAAACTAGACTCAAAACCTTAAAACATATACCATGTGCAGAAAGTTCTTCCTTTTCTTCTCCACGACACGAAGGTAATGTACAATTAAGAATAAGACGGCTAAAGGACAATTCATTCATACATGAAGCATACATCCATAAAATGGCCAAAAGCTATTCCAATGTATATACAGTTACCCCCCAGTTCAACACAAGAAAACAAAGTAGAAACCAATGAATGCTCTGCCAGAAATGTTTTACCTTGTCATACAACTGAAATCCTTCTGCTAAGCAACCAAAAATGTCTTCTTCACAAATCACACTCTCAAAATGACTCCTATTACTTTCTCTCAAAACGCAGACCCAAACACAAAAGACTATCTACCAACCATTATTCAATTCTTCCTCCTCAACTAACCTTACAACACTTCAGAAGATCCAGCCAATTTGAGGCATCATCCTGTAATGCCCAAAATAGACAAACTAATTGCCTAAAGCTTCTCTAGATGTGAAAAACGATGAAGAAAATGACATGGAGACTTTCCTACTTTGGCTTTGCGCATGCTACAAAAATTCCTCATAAGCTTCCATCTCCTCAAATAATCTATCATCAGAATGCTCTGAAGAGAGGCACTGCACCAAATAAATAGTAGAGCATTCTTTCAGGGCTACTTAAACTTCCAAAACAAAATGCCGTCTCAACATAACTACTTTTATCATAAAAACGTGCATTAACTTAATTGTGAAACATCCCCTTCAGAAAAGGAAAATCGCCATATGATAAATTTTGCATTTGATATTGCCGAACCACCGCAATAGACTGTGGCCAGAGTTGCGAGTGAACAAAGAGGAACAGTTATTGGGATGGAAGAGAGAGGGAGAAATGACAGTTAAAAACGGCAAGGGAGAGAAAAGAGTAACTATTATTAATTGTTTCTTCATTTTTAATTATTACAACCAATCTATTTATACCCAAATGGGCTTATAAACAAACCAATCAAATGGAACAAATCAAATGGGCCTCTTGGGCCTTATAGAGATACAATCTTTAACACTCCCCCTTAACTCGTACACGGAACTTTTGTGAAGAGTGAGATGGAAACAAATGGGCCTCTTGGGCGTAGCCTCTTGGGCCTAAAAGAGATAAATTTTCGACACGAAGACAAGTAGGTTGTGCGGAGTCCAAAAAATGGAGCACCTCGAACAACTGTAGAAGTAGGTAATGTTGAGTAGCCCAAACAAGAATCAATTCCCGAAAAGCTCACTCAATAATTGGCAGATAGAAGATGAAGGAGAAGCCCAAACCAAACTTTTTTGTTCTCAAAAGCATCTCCTTAATCTAAGAAGTCAAAAGTCATGGATTGAATATTGTCCACATAGAAATGTTTCAACCAAGTCATTATTTGACTTTGGTAAACAAAGAAGAAGTTTTGCAAGAAAAAATTTTCAACCGAGTCAACTCGATGATTAAATACCGATCCTCTTTATGATTTGGAAGAAGTCATGGACACAATTTCACCCAGGTCACTTATAGCTTCTTCATTATCTCCTTCAAAAAAAAAAAAAATTTTCACAACACGTTAATCAAGTATAACCACCGATTTGCCGCACATGTACCAAATTCTTTTGTTTGCATTATATGCAATCTGAAGGCATCCAACATATTTCCCCCAACGTCATCGCGGTAGAGGTGATTAATAAGGACACCACGTCGAAGATTTAAGAAGTAGATTGCGGAAGCAGCCACCAGCTCTATCTAAAAATTTAGCAATTTTCGTGGTAATTCAGAAATAAGTGTATTAATAGATTTTAATGAACAACAAGGATAAGGTCCGGCAAGACCAAATCAGATCTAGGATTTTGAAAAATGGTGATTCGTTTGACAAAGATCGTTGAATATTTACATTCAACGGTAGTAGTGGAGATAGGGGGCTTATTAAAGAGATTGCGAAAGTGTCGAAAACAGAGATCGATCGATTACTCTGATAACATGATAAATTTTGCATATGATATTGCCGAACCACCGCCATAGACGGTGGCCAAAGTTGTGAGTGAACAAAGAGGAACAGTTATTGGGATGGAAGAGAGAGGGAGAAATGACAGTTAAAAACAGCAAGGGAGAGAAAAGAGTAAATGTTATTAATTATTTCTTCATTTTCAATTATTATAGCCAATCTATTTATATCCAAATGGGCTTACAAACAAACCAATCAAATGAAACAAATCAAATGGGCCTCTTGGGCCTAATAGAGATACATCTTTAACACTCTAATAGAGATACAATCTTTAACACCATATAACCTCCAGAGCAATTGATACGACATATTCATAAAACATGTCAGGCACTAATCAACTAATTCCCATTCCCAATCCTAAAAACTCATCTGAAACTGACACCCCCAATTCATAACCTCATCTGAACAGTTCGAGAAATCTACCACTGTACACTATTTTTCACTCCACAGTGCTACAGAAATGTAGGAATACATCATTAAGAGGCCCATTGCCACACCATGCATCATTCCAAACGGGGATACCCTTGTCAAACCCATTCTATAATAAATGTGCGTTTAAACTCCTCCAGCCTATGCTAGTAGTCCTCCACAACTGACTCAATATATTTATATCTCCATTAAACCCCAAATTCTTATAATCTAAAGCTTTCCATTTCTCATAATGTTTTGAGCAAAATGGATTTGTCGCCTCCCTCAAACCAAAATTACTTACGTTATATTGTATGGCGAAGGCTTTTGACCAAGTGGGGGATAGGAGGGATGTGTGCGTCTCTCTCTCTCTCTCTCTCTCTCTCTCTAGGTTAATAGAGATGAGGGTCTTAAATAGGGTGGGTAGCAAGAAGGGGTTAAACAAAACCCTAAGAGAGAGCCGGTCTCACTGACTCCAAATGGGCCTCCACTGAGTTGGGCCAGAGTATGTTAAAAGGGCTCACTAACAATTATTAGAAGGCTGCCCACTTAAATGGATTTGTTTTTGGGCCTCAAATTCTAATAGATTTAAATTCTTCAGTGCACTATAATATCTTACTAACATTGTCATTCATGTTTGTGTAAGCTTGGAACAGGATTATTCATGTTTGTTTGACCTTTGATTGAACTAGCAAATCTTGAACTTAGTTTTATTCAATACTTTAATGAGTATCAAATAAAATCCAAATCCAATCCGAATCCAAAAATTTAGGATATGGATCAAGCTTTGAAATATCTGAGAGATAATCTGATCCGATCGAATCCTCTAATTTCATAATAAATGGAATTTTGATTTGACATATCTGATCCATTAACAGGCCTAACGTACGTCTGCTAGTCTCGTGCACTAACATCTCATATACGTCAAGTTTTAATGGTGTTTCCATGGCATGCATATCAAAAACATGATTAGTCATGCTAGAATCAAGCCAACTACTACTCTGCTACCAATATTAGGATTGAATAGAAACACAAACACTTAATATTCGTTAGTCTTCGTTAGATTTGCGAAAACATTGAGGATCACTCTATAACTTGATCATTAAATCTACAAACTTGCCCTTGCTATTACTTCGTTGGTTGGGAATAAAATCACCAGATAGGGACAATATAGGTAGTTTGAAAATACTTGTTCACCTTTGATTGTCCTTGACAGGCTCCGGCCCAAGGGTGAAGCAAGGGAAGAAAGGGCTTCAGGCCTAAAAAAATATATATATGTACTATATATTTTAATAATTTTTTTTAAAAAAATAGCTGATCTTGTTCTCATATCTGTGATTCTGTCCCGCACTGCCGCACGTAATTAACGTAGTAACTCTTAGGTTTTCGCACATGGGTCACGCGCGTAATTAACGCAGTAACTCCAATCCTCCTCTATCTCATCACGTTCTCTCTCCTGCCGGTTGCCGCTTCGTGTCTTCATCTTGATTCTTGACTTCACGATTCTGTTCCACCCTTGCTCGCAAGTCGCAACTGCTTCGTTTTCTTCATCAGTTCATCTTGATTCTTGACTTCACGATTCTGTCCCACACTTGATAGTCTAAACTTTTGTCTCTTGATTGCAAAAAAGATTGAGTATTCTTTGAAATTTGAATACTTGTAATTTGTAAATTGAATAGGTCATACTCACTAGTCAAGAAAGAGATAATCAGATTCAGGTAAAGAAACTTTCTTTGACTTTTCTGAATTTTGAAACTCATACCTAAGCCGTCGTTCGGCCTTGCTCATAGACAGACTATCCCATTTAATCAAGTGAGTCTTCCTCTAATCCTCTCGTTCTCACTTCTCAGCAATAGCTACTGCTACCCTTTTTGGCCTTTTTTTTTTTTCATTTTTAGTGACCCTCATTTATTTTAATTGTTTATTTATTTATTTTCTCAATTTTTAAATTATTGCAGAAATCTCGTAATTGTTTCTCTTGCATTTGGCCCAAAAGAGAATTTTCTTGACAATCAGATCAGGTTTCATTGTTCTAACTTTCTTCTTTAGTATTGTGTTTTAATTTATAGTCGTCTAATTTAATTTTGTGAAACATACATTTCTTTATTTATTTTAACTTATAGAAATGTCAACTAGAAAATTTGAATCAGGTTATTCGAAACTAAAAAAAATAAAAATTGAAGCTTTGATTGAATCGTAAAAGGGGGCTACTGAGAAATTTTTCAATTCAAATAAGAAAGTTGAAAATACAAGTGATTGCTCGTTGATTGGAAAAATTAATAATGTAGATATAGATGAAAATGAAAATAGAGAGGAAGTATTAGTTAATAACGATGAAAATGAAAATAGAGAAGAAGTATTAGTTACTGAGGATGAAAATGAAAATAAAGAAGAAGTATTAGTTAATGAGGATGAAAATGAAAATAGAGAAGAAGTTAATGAACAAGAAAGAGAAATTAAAAAATTAGAACTCACTACTAAAAATATATATGATCCAAGTCAATGGACAAATATTGATTCAAATTTGAGAGATTTATTAGTAGAAAAAGGTCCTTTAGAGTTGCTACTGTAGATTTTCTTAAGGATGAATTTTCAAGACACTTTTCTTTATCACTTTACATTCAAAAGTTGACCAACAGTGAAAAATGTTAAAGAAAATATATGGTTGATTTATTCTCAAGATTTGGATAAATTATTTTATTTTTGCTGTAAATTATTTAAAGCTCTTCCTAGTACCAGTAGTTTAGCTAATGAGGATAGTAAGGATTGGAGAAATATTAGTAAAAAGTTGAAGAGACATGAGATAAGTAATGAGTACATTGTTAACATGAGTTCAAGGATTGATTTAGAAGTGAGATTGTTAAAAAGTAAAACAATTGACAAACATGTTCAAGAACAAATAAATAGAGATCAGGAACATTCGAGAACTGTGTTATTCAGAATTATTGCAGTTGTTAAAACTCTTGGAAAAAATAATTTAGCGTTTTGTGGAACAAACGAAAAGATTTACCAAGAAAATAATGAATTTTTTTTAAAATTTAATTGAAATGATTGCAGAATTTAATCCTATAATGCAAGACACATTCGTTGAATTAAAGATAATGAAATTCATAATCATTACCTTGGACATAGAACACAAAACGAATTGATAAATTTGCTAACACATGAAATTAAAACAAAAATCTTAAAAATAATTATCAATGCAAAATACTTTTCAATCATACTTGATTGTACTCCAGATGTTAGTCATCAAGAGCAAATGTCTTTTGTATTACGATGTGTGGATATATCTTCAACCCCAATTCAAATTTTTGAATATTTTTTTAGGATTTTTGAAAGTAGATGATACAACTGGAAAATGTCTTTTTGATACTATTATGAATGAAATAAATATTACTAGACTTGATATTAGTAACCTAAGAGGACAAGTTTATGATATTAATCCTACATCAAGGTGTGCAAAAAAGGTTTTTAGATATTAATCATAGATCATTTTATACTCCATGTGGTTGTCATAGTCTAAATTTGATACTTTGTGATATGACTAATTGTTGTCCTAAAGCTACGTCTTTTTTTGGAGTGCTACAACGTATATATACTATATTTTCTTCATCTACTAAAAGATGAAAAATTTTACAAGATCATATCCCTAGCCTAATTCTTAAATTATTGTCACAAACACGTTGGGAAAGTCGTATTGAAAGTGTAAAAATTTTAAGATTTCAAACATCACAAATAAGAGATGCTTTATTGAAATTGGGTGAAATTAATGATGAACCTAAAATTAATAAAAAGTGAAGCTGATTGTTTAGCAACTTATGAGCTTGAAAATTTTGAGTTTTTATTAGGCATGACTATTTGGTATGATATATTGTTTGCCGTAAACTCAGTTAGTAAAAATATGTAATCAAAGGATATATGCATAGATGTTGCTATACAACAATTGAAAGGTCTTATTTCATTTTTTGAAAAATATAGGGAAGACAGATTTAAAAATGCTATAATTTCTGCTAAAGAAATTGCTATAGAAATGAATATAGAACATAAGTTCCGTAAAAAACGTACTATTCATAAAAAGAAACAATTTGATGAAATTATTGACAATGAAGTTATAAGATCTCCCAAAGAATCATTCAAAGTTGATTACTTCTTGTATATAATAGATAAAGCAATCACTTCATTTCAGAAAAGATTTGAACAATTTAAATTGTATCAAGATATTTTTGGTTTTCTATTTAACATTGAAAAATTAAGGTCATTGGATAATGAAAATTTAAAAGAAAATTGTCTTAACCTTGAACTTTCATTAAAATATAATGACAACTTTGATATTGATAGATTAGATTTATTTACAAAGCTAAAATTTTTAAGAGAAATTATACAAGTAAAAAATGATACACCAATTGACATACATAATTATATAGTAAGACTTGATTCTTTTCCAGATGCGTATATCGCTTATAGAATAATATTAACGATTCCCGTAACTGTTGCTTTGGCAGAAAGAAGTTTCTCAAAACTAAAATTAATAAAATCTTATCTAAGATTTTATTTGTCTCAATAAAGATTAAGTAGACTAGCTTTATTATCAATTGAAAAAGAATTATTAAATAAAATCGATTACAATAATTTAATAAATAATTTTGTATCCCAAAAAGCACGAAAGATAAACTTTAAATAAAAATACAACAATTAAAATAAATATTTTTTTAAAATGCCACATTTTAGAATTCACTTTAGACCTCCACAAGTGTTGGGCCGGCCCTTCCTTGAGAGAGAGTCCTCCCCCAAACCCAAATTTTGTTTTCTTGAGTTAGAGAAGAGTGAGGGTTTTGTTATAAGGCCTCACGAGCCTTTGATTAGAACAGTTCGAAATGGCAAGAAAAAAAAAAAAAAAAAAAAGTCGTTTAGGCATGAGTTAAGGCAACGCGAAACTAGTGGAATAACTATTGTTTTTGTTTGCTACTCCCTCTCCTCCAGACAAAAAGTCAACTATTCTATCTTAGGATATTTTACACAAACACTTTAAAAAATTTATATCTACAATCTTCATCATTTTATAACTTTACCCTCCACCTATGGGATAAACATATTAACTATACTTAACTATTTTTATAATTATGATCACTTTTAGTTTCAAACATGGACTCTATGAGTAGAACAGAGGGACGGAGCAATAATCATACAAACCTTGATTATTGTAGATATTATAAACTTTCCCAATTCTCCTATACATCAATTATATTTTCTCTCAATTATTGAACACGGGCCGAAAATCATAGGGTATTTTTCTTTTTGTTCTTTCTTTGGCCTAAAGACCGTGCAACAAGATCGAAATTGAGACTTCATACTTTATGTATGAAGTCCCAAATCTACCACTAGACGAGCCCTTACAACTTGTTGAGTACCATAGGCTGGATAATTTGTAAGAATATATTAATTAACAGTTTAACACTACTAATCATTTAATTTTAGACCGGTTCTTTGCATAATTATAGGGAAAGCTTTGACCAATGTAGTTATATACAGTGCACGAGTATTATTGCATTAGTTAAACTATTTTTTTTTACATTAACTTGGCAGTTTTAAATGGCAATAAGCCAATAACATTTAATCATTCCATAATATTTGCACCCTTAACATTTCAAACTTACTGTCTCTCTCCAATTGTCACCAAAATGAATTCAATTTCATAACTCTCTTGCATAATTAATTGCTTAATTATTGCATAAATTTCAATTAATTGTATATATAGTCTTTGAGCCAAATAGTCAAAGTGAATTTTCAACTACTTTTTAATCCATAAGCTCTCTCTTCTCTTTCCCATTCTTCATTTAGTTTCATCTTTGAATTCTTTCATCTCTTTTGGTGATGGAGTTGAGGAGAGGGTCAGTGATGTGTATTGTGTTGATGACGGGCATGGCATTGGTGTTGTTGAATTATGTCGTCGTTGTAGTTGTCGGGGGTCGACCTCAAGTGCCATGTTTTTTCGTTTTTGGGGATTCATTGTCTGATAATGGGAATAATAACATGATTCCGTCGATGGCTAAAGCTAACTACTTCCCTTATGGTATTGATTTCCCCGGCGGTCCGACCGGAAGGTTTTCCAATGGTAAAACCGCCGTTGATGTCATTAGTAAGCTCTCTTCTCCTATGCTTATATATATTCAAATTTGTTTTGCTTATTAAACATTGTTGCTCTGGTTACATAGTATAAATGGTTTATAGGACCGTTTACAGAATAAGCGTTATTGACTAGGTCTCTTGTGAGACTGTCTTACAACTTTCTCACAACTCATCCTACCAACATACAGTAGATTGAATCAGAGAGATCCGTTTTAAGGAAAATACCTGTAACACAGTTTTTTATAAATTTTTGTCTTGATTATTTAGAGAATCTACAAATCTTACCATTAAATAATTTTGTGCGCCAACAAACTTTTTTGGTACACTTAGCATTATTTGTTGCATGCGTGGTGTTACTCTAAATTTTACGGGCTAACCTATTCAAGTATAACTAATCAAAAATAAAATTATGTTTTGACAGCTGAGCTTTTAGGGTTCGACCATTACATCACACCGTATGCAAATGCAATTGGCCGAGACATACTCAGAGGAGTGAATTATGCATCGGCAGGGGCCGGAATTAGAGATGAAACAGGGTCTCATTTGGTACGATAATTCTTATTTCTTTTAAATCTTATCAAAACAATCGATTAATTTTAGCGGAAAAGGGAAAACAAAATTAGTAACTTAAAATTTTTTTTTTTTAAATCCTATATATTGATATTACAAATTTACAAAGTTGTTGTATATGTGTAGGGTGGACATATTAGTTTTGGAGGGCAAGTAAGTAATTACAGGAACACAGTGTCACAAGTGGTGAACATACTTGGGGCTGAAGACTCTGCTGCAGAGTATCTTAGACATTGCATTTATTCAATTGGAGTAGGCAGCAACGATTACTTGAACAACTATTTCATGCCAAATTATTACTCCACTAGCCGACAATTTTCGCCCGTTCAATTTGCCGATGTTCTGATTGGACAATATGCTGAGCTAATCAGGGTAAGTTTGTATCCTCAATTGGTATTGGTAGTATTTTTTTTTTTTTGCTTGTATACTACCTCCATTCCTAAATTATTATCTTTTTGATTCAAGTATATGAATTAAGAAAAAATAATTGATTTAATTATTAATATTGATATAATATATAATTTATTTTAATAATTATGTATATGTGACCGATAATTAAAATAAAGAAAAAAAGTAAATGTAAAATAATAACAAGACAATAATTTATAAACGGAGGTACAACTATACGTCAAGGTCGTATTGAACCCCGCTTATGGAACTAAAATTATCATTAGGATCCGTCAATTTAGGCATAATTGTAGAAACGTTGCCCTCGTGAATCGTACAAGGATTTGTAAATTGTATTGTAAACATTCCATCGTTCGTGTCCCTGTGCCTTGAGATTACTTGTTAAAGGGAACTCCGTGAACAACCTATATATATATATATATATATATAGCAACTTAGGGGTTGAAAATGAGCCGAGTCGAGTTGAATACTTGAATGTTTAAGCTGGTTTTATAATTTTGACGATTTTAAAATTATTATTCAAGCTGAGCTTGGTTTGTTTTCAAACCAATCTCAAACAAGTTTTTTATCGAGTTGAGTTCGAGTAACTTGACATTTTTAATAGACATAACGATTTATTCGTTTATCAAATCAAGCTTAATTGTCCAATAAACTTCAAATTTTGTCCAAGATTGATTCGAGAATCTCACAAACCGATTTCAAACGAGCTTTATGTCTAACCAAACACGAGCCAAGCTTGAGCGACTGTCTTTGTTATTTAGCCCTATGTAGTAAATTGAAAAGGTATACGTGTATATTATTGAGTTCTTTTCAAGTTTGGGTTTCTAATGAGAAAGTGTATTTTCATTTTATTTTATTTTTTAAATACTCTTAACAAGTGCTTCTGTGAGTGATTGAGTGGCAGATTTTCCATTTAAAACTTTATAACTAAACTATCCTTTCTTGGGTAGTTGGGTTCGAAGTGTCCATAATTTGGGCCAAGCCCAAAGTACTTCGTTTAGTGTAGGAGAAGAAAAGCTTACTTTGAACAATTACCTGGGCAAATCAAAGTATGAAGTGGATTAAATAGGAGGTAGATAGACTTAAAACCTAAAAATAGAGGCCCATTTAGCTTTATTCAGATTCTGGACTGTGCTCTAGCCCATTATCCTCTTCTGTTGTTTGCAGTTTTTGTTCTATTTCTTAAAAATTACTCCCTTCCTTCATTTCTAAGTTATTGTTTTGTTAGAATTTTTTGAGTTAAACGGACTATTTAGAAATGCAAATTTGATCTTTATTTTTTATTTTTTTAAAATTATTAAATAGGTAATTCGTAGTACTTTTCTTGCAATACAAATTACGTATTTTAAGATTTTGAAAAAATAAAAGAATATAATGTAATTTATATTTAGAAAACAGTTTGTTTGATTAAAAAGAGTCAATAATTTAAGAACAGAGGGAGTATTTATCAATATCTCGTACACTATGGTATTAAGATATGCTGAATTTGTGAATGGTGTGTGTCACTGCAGACATTGTACCATTATGGCGCAAGGAAAGTAGTTTTGAACGGAATTGGACAGATAGGGTGCAGCCCAAATTTATTGGCCCAAAACAGCCCAGATGGTTCAACATGTGTATCAAGAATCAACACTGCTAATCAGATCTTCAACAGAAAGCTCTTATCTCTTGTTGATGTTTTAAACAACAATCTAACCGATGCCAAATTTATCTATATCAACTCTTACGGCATTTTCGAAGATTTACTTAGCCGTCCTCAAGCTTTCGGCATGTCCATTTACACTTCCTCGTGTGTGTGTGTGTGTGTGTTTTGGGCTGAATTTTGTTGATCACTCAAGTTCTTATCATGTTCATGCTGGAATTTCAGGTTTTAGGGTTACAAATGCAGCATGTTGTGGTGTAGGGAAAAACAACGGCCAAGTTATGTGTCTTCCATTTCAAGCACCATGTCCGAATAGAAATGAGTATATTTTTTGGGATGCTTTTCACCCAACCGAAGCTGCACACACGATTGTCGCTAGGCGATCATATAGCATCGAATCCCCTTATGATGCGTACCCAATTGATATTAAACGCTTAGCTGAGCATGGAAAATAGTTACCACACTAAGATGTCGCGAATGAATCAGCTTTATACTGTATATTTTATCGCTACATTGCATTTTCTTATTTTAACTTAATTTGTTTTTCTATACTTGATATTTTTGTGTTTAGGTTCAATCCAGAATATTTTTCCATATGGCCTTGTATTTGATATAGAATTTCAAGCTCTAAGATATTTCTTTTAGGTGCCAAAGACTTTGCTTGATAATTTGAAGTTGGAAAAGTTGAATAATTTTCTCAATATATATATTGCTCTTCTAAACCAACTAGCTGCATTTTTTGTACATAAACAGATTGTCAATTTATATGTAACTAGCCAATAGCATACCCAATGTAATGCTATTAAACGAGAAAGATGATCCAGTTTACGTAGTAATCATGAAAATCGTAAACTCAAATATGTTGTCTAAACAGTTAATAGTGGAACCATCGTCAACGCCCACTCCCAATTCAAGAACACCAGCAACTGAGAGCATGGTGAAACACAGAATATATACTGGGCGAGAAACCAGTCCAAAGATGACAAAGAGCACTCGACTCGAATAGGATCAAAATACTGGGACGTACTACTGATCAGCCCAAGGCCTAAACGAACCGAACATAAGCATCCACGCTAGCTAGTAGTTAAAACCACTGGGACCTACTACTGATCAGCCCAAGGCCTAAACAAACCGAACATAAGCATCCACACTAGCTAGTAGTTAAAACCACAGACGCAAAAACACTAAACTTAGCTGAATGCCCAAGCATCTCAACAAATTTGCTACTACTTAGGTTAAACAAGCAATTCAAATCATTTTCTGGTGACTAGCCAGATCTTTTATCTAGTCTTTCTGCTCGAATTTCAAGAAGAAAAATGTCAACAATCAATACTCGTGATACCATACATGAATGTTTTAACAAGGAGGATAAAAGACATACGAATACATATTAACTAAACAAGCTCGTCTTATAAGTTCACAATACCACAGTGTCAAGCATGAAACATTAAACAAAGAAATACTTCCAAGTTTATGGTGAACAGCATCGACAAAGCAACAGTTGTCGTCAGAGAGTACGTAGGTGATCTCTTCCCCTTAATTGGTTATTTTCAGAGACCGAATATATTTCATTTGGCACCTTAAAGTATTTCTTCTCCACACGAAATAAGGGCATCATAAAAATCACAAGCCCTTCAGACATATTACCTGCGTAACCAACAAGATGTTCTTATTATTATTGGTCATTACGAAAAGGATATGATCAAAACTGAAGCAAATGCAAGGTAGAAATTCTTACACCAACTGAAGGGGCGTTTGATCTTGGCGAGAGTAGTTATTATTTGGTTGCAGACCATTAACTTGGAGGTAGTTTCGTGCATCAAAAGGTTGAGGTGGCACAAGCTCATAGTCAGAACTTCCGGGCATCAAGCTCATGTGCTGCTGCTGAGCTCTTTCGTTTTCAGCTATCTACACACATTGACCCAATACAGTCACTAAATAAATAACTTTTCAAGTGTCTGTCTAATAGCTTGTGTGACACTGTGTCTGTGTGTTTGTGGAGAGAGAGAGAGACCTTTGCTCGGAGGTACTGGTTATTGTTGTGCAACTCAATTTCCTGCAGTATCATCATGTTAAAGAAGGCATAATCAGGAAATTGGGTTTTAAAGTTGTAATTGTACTGCAGAATCATTTTCTGTAGTAACATACGAGCATTGCACTGTTCTTTACTAAACGCAGAATCAAACATTTGCATTTATGTGCTTCGAGTAATTATCAGTGCAGGGAGCTGAATGGATTTTTCATTTCTCATGTCTGATACTAACTAACACATCAGTAAATCAAATGGTATAAAGAAGCCTTGGATTCAAATTTCTTGCATTTATGTGTCGGACATATTGAAAAGTTCCGGCAATTAAAGCCATATACGTCATGGAACGTTGCCACAGTATAGAGGCTTTTCTGTTACTTTTCGACAAGTCGTGTATTTCTCAAACTAGTGTGGTCGCATCCTTAGAAACTTTATTGGTACCCACGAGTGCAACATGAGATCTCTATGACAAACGCAAGATATGATGACAAGCATGAATTATATTACTAGACCGGCATTTTCAAACTCGAGTAAAACCCTAAAACCGGGGGCTTCCTCTGAGCTTTGTCAACCTTGGCATAATATTGTGAAGAAGGTTCAGTCTTAAAATTTCACATGAAGCAAAATTCTATTAAAAGTACTGCATGAAATATATGGAGATGTTTTTGCAGCTGGAAAACAGTTTGCAATGCTGGCGATTCTTAATACTTTACCAGGATGTCCAAACCCTCAACAAATGTCGGAAATCAATTAATATCTTCTGTTTCCTTTTGTGCACATCATTCTTGACATTCACAAGAATAATCTAGGCCCTTACCTTTGAATCTTAAAAAGTGAGGGAAAAAGTAAGGAAAATAGAAAGTAAGAAAAATAATCTCCGAAGATAGCTAGCAATTACAGCTTTTGACAAACCTAAATAATATATATATATATATATATATATATATATATATACACTCATAGAGTCGAGGATAAATCGCTACTGAAGCTTATATATATCATTAAATTTTTTCTTTTCCCTTTGCTCTTTCTAAGATCCAATCAAAGATTCGTAGGGTTCTGCTGTTCACATGCCATTTTAGCTCGGCATATTATACAAAGTATTTACACATTGACAATCTTCTTTTCTTATCTTCCAATCTGGCTGAAACAACTCTCTCTCTCTCTCTCTCTCTCTCTCTACATGGTTTTTTTCATTTAATTCAGTAGGTACTCATGAAAGGGAAAAATTTACAAGATTCTACTCTTTTGAATCTAGAGTTTCTCCGGTAATAGAGCAGTGTAATGAATTCAGGGAATTGTTGTTATCCAATATAGTAAAGGCAGGTTTCATTCAGCATTCTGTCCAAGAATTCCCATTGAGCCTTGTTCGCTATATAGTTATCTGTGTGTCTCTAACCCTAAGGTAGTATTTAATATAACGGCATTCCAAATCTAGTAGTTGACTAAAACTAAAAGGAAGAGTAAACTCTTTGCTGGATATGAAATCCATAGTTTACCAATTTATAACCAGAGAATTATCACTGAAACAAAACTCGAGAAAGTTGGGATGGTGTATTTGTCTAAATAGCAAGTACCCTTACAATTTGCAGCAAAATCTTCTCAGTTGGGCTATCTCGGCTTGGTCATGCTCTTTTTCCAAGCGATGTCCGGATTAAGAGTCAATATCGCAAAGGCTGTTATCATGCCGGTTGAGAATGTCGAAGACACTTGAGGATTTGGCTTCCTTTTTTGGGTGTAAGATTGCTTTTCTTCCCAATAACTATCTTGGTCTTCCTTTGGGGGCTCCTTCTCGAAACAAAGCTATTTGGAACCCTGTTATTGAAAGGTTTGAAAGTCGTTTGGCACGTTGGAAGAAGCAATATCTTTCAAAGGGCGGGAGGTTAACTCTAATCAAGAGCACTCTTTCTAACTTGCCCACCTACTTTATGTCTATCTTTGTGATCCCATCCTCTGTCACCAAAAGGCTTGAGAAGCTAGAAAGAGACTTCCTATGGGAAGGTTCCTTTGAGGAGAGAAAATATCACTTGATTAAGTGGGCAACTGTGACTTCTAAGGTGAAGGATGGTGGGTTAGAGACTAAAGACCTTCGTATTTTCAATAACGCTTTGTTGGACAAGTGGTTATGGAGATTCTTAACAGAGAGCGATGCCTTGTGGATCAAAGTGGTGGTGGGTACATACGGGAAGAGCACTCAACCTTGGTTTCCTATTGATGTGAGTTGCTCGTATGGTGTGAGCGTGTGGAAAGGAATTCAAAAAGGGTGGGAGTCGTTCAAAAAGCATATCTCTTTTGTTATTGGATCTAAAGTTTTAGTTAGCTTTTGGGAAGATGTTTGGTGTGGAGATGTCGAGCTGAAGAGTGCTTTCCCTTTCCTTCTCTATTTCACAGTAGATAAAAACATTACTGTTAGTAATGTTCTTCAGATGGTTGAAGGGATTACCTCTTGGAACCCTCAATTTCGAAGACAGCCTCACGATAGGGAGATTGATTCCTTTGGTCAGTTTTTTGAGCAGCTATATAAGAGGTTCAGCATGGTAGAGCAGACAAAGTAATTTGGGCTGGGAATAAAACAAGGAAATTTTTTGTTAAGAATTACTATGAGGCTCTATCGAAAAAGTGTAGGCCTATTTTTTCCTGGAAGACAGTATGGAAGTCCAATGCCCCGACAAGGTGGCCTGTTTTGCCTACGAAGCCGTGAATGGGGCAATCTTAACTGGTGATAATTTAAGGGCTCGGAAGAAAATTTATGTTAATTGGTATTACATGTACAAGAGCCATGAAGAAAGCGTAAACCATTTATTGCTCCACTGCCGAGTCGCGCAGGAGGTTTAGAATTGCATTCTTAACTTGTTTCAAATTTCATGGGTAATGCCTATGTCAATTAGAGATCTCTATTCCTTAATCAGGCTTTCTTCAAGTGTCGAAAAGGAATCATACTTGGGAGGCTACCCCTCTTGGCGTATGCTGGGCTATAGAGATCTCTATTCCTTAATCGGGCTTTCTTCAAGCGTCGGAAGAGGAATCATACTTGGGGGCTACCCCTCTTGGCGTGTGCTGGGCTATATGGTGTGAAAGAAACCAAAGAATCTTCGATAATGCAGAGTTGAGTGTTGATAGATTGAAATTCTCCGGGCGTTATTTTCTTGGTGCACGGAGTCGGGTTCTAATACCCCCAATTCTTTTGTTGAGTTTGTGAATAGTTTCTCGGTGGGTTAGGCTTTGGTGTTTCGAGTATACATCCCGTGTACAGAACATGCCACCTGTTTTGACGCTTTTCTTTTTATATAGATATCTACTTATCAAAAAAAAAAAAATGTTGCAGCAATGATAGCTTGAACATTACTTTTAATTCAAATCAGTTCATACAAAGCCTTTTTAGTTAGAAATTAATCTTATCTGATCAAATATTCATAGGGAATTCACAAAGATGTGTGTCACTTTTGAGTTTCATTATCATACAAAAATGAACTCCACTTGGCAAATTTGTTCATACAAGCTTAAATTACCATAAGTAACACTTATATTAGAATGGAAGCAATAAAACTTCTAAAAAAATTCCAACTCTCCTAATCTTCCTCTGAGATTTTCTTCTAGAAGAAATCGTCTTTTGGTTCTGACGCAACAGAAATCAACAACAAGAACTCTTACCACGAGAAATTCCTAACAAGCAAACCTACGACGGCTTAGAGTTCCACACACACAAAGCGTATGAAGGATGAAAATATTAATATTGAAAAATTAATTTCAAACGTGTTTAAGGAGGGCATTTATACCCTATACCAATCCAAACCCTAAAAGAAAATATTAAATTAAAAATTACAAAAATACCCAAAACTGACTAAAATTCTTATGAGCCCAATAACATTGCTTAAACAGCATTTTCTGGCCTTAAAACGTGCGAGTCATAAGGTAAACCCGATGTGACTCGTAGGTTTCGTCGAGAGCTTCGATTTGGTATGTGGTGCGTCATGTGATTCATCCGGACTCAAACGTTATGGCCTTCTGAAGACACTCTTCAAAGTCATGATTTCTACTAGAGAATCTTTTCAAAACTGACACTTCGTACCCTTTAGTTTTGCTTTCTTCCCAAAACTCTTCGAACCCTTCATCCTAGTCAGAAACATGTTAGCTACTTGTTCTACATCAGGTTCTTTGGCAGGTATGTCTTAGGACCTAAATGCTTCCTTGAATTTTTAATTCAGATAATCTTGATTAGGGTAAGAAATGTAAATGGCGGCCAACTTGATATGACTCCTAGCAGGTAGTTATCGGTCCTCTCACATTTAAACAAATGTCCTTTGTTTGTGATTGTCTTGTATATGAGTTGTTTGTAAAGTCTTCTATGTTAGTTCATTTGTGCCTTCTTTATTTGTTGCCACAATTAGGCTTTTGCTAATGGGGATAACAGTTTGTGCTTTTTACGAATGCCCACTAGTCGTATTATGGGCTATGGCCTAGGACGGATATATTCATTGATAAAAGGACCTATAAATAAGCAAAGTTAATTTGTCTTAGGTTCAAACTAGGTTTTTGATGAAGTTCTAGCTCTATAATATCGATCATCATCAGAACCTAAAAGAATGACATGTAGCAAACATAATTAATCTTCCAGCTCAAGTACTCCTTTGAGTTTGCACTTTGCAAGAGGCATTTCTCTATGAATTGACATTTTCTGTTGTATTCATCTTGCCACAGTTACATGCCTTTATCTATTAATTTATGTTAATGTACAGTAGAAGAAGAACAGATAAAATTTTTCTTTGAGAGTGTTTTTGCATTTGAATAGATGCACCGCATAATGTAATTTTTTGTTAATGTTATTTAGGATGTCCCCATTGTTGGATTATTTCAAATAAAAGTGTTTCACATGACTTAATATCTAATTGAGCTTTAATATTAGGGCTCACTTTGATGGTTTGGTGAGAATAAAATATTTTTGAAAATTATAAAAGGAAAAAGATTTCATCTTCCTCTACCTATAAAAAGACTTAAAGTTGCAAACCCTAAAAGAAACTTTTAGGTTTTCTTTTCACGTCTCTAAGAAAACTGTCAAGAGAGAAAAGAGAAAAGGCCTTAGGTTTTCTTCTCACCATCAAGAAGAGATTAAAGTGTAATGGTCCCACGGAGTTGATCAACTTTCTCCATAAGCATTAAAGTTAGTCAGCTTTGGTAAGAGTATAATAGAGATCGAATTGCTATCGTCATGCCGCCAAGCAAAGAAGCCTATACGTTTTTACAACTTGGGCCATCAGAGAGGTTGTAATACTTATAATACAAAGGATAGAGGAGTTCGGTATGTACTTGCTTGAAAGGTTGTTTCCATATTTTATGACTAAGAAAAGTTTGTTTAAATTGGATAGTATGTTATTTTCCAAATAAAATTTTATTTTGATTCAAGGCCTAAAATATGAAAAATATAATGGAACGTGAAGATATTAAATAGCTTGTTAGTCACCAAAGTGGCCTGGTTGAATGGAATATCAACACATTAAAGTAGTTAAATTACAATTGTTCATGAGTAAAGAAATGTCCTTAAAGAATGACAAGAACGGTTGATTGAACAATTTGGATTATAGATTATTTAGCTACGAGGTCATCCAAAGATGGACCATTGCTCGTAATCTATAATATTAAAGGGATAAATCATCCTATCTTTGTTAGATAGTCGTATATCCAAAAATAGAAAACTTATTTAGCTAATGTATATAATGATTATATATCCATTAAAGTATTTTCTATTAGCATCAATTATGTTTATGTATTTAGGGATTGCCCAAAGGTGAACTTAAATACATACTTAGAGTTTTATTTAAAGATATCTGAATCTATTAAAGTTAACTCAAAGCACTAAAAGATAAGCATGCATGAATGTTTGCAGTTTCTATGAATCTCTTCGCATCAGGAAATTCGATTGTCAAGTTCAACGGGCTGAACTATTGATTGGTCCGAACAGATCCAGTTTACTCTAGGTGTTATGGACTTGGACCTAGCCATAATGACAGATGAGAAGCCCGCAGCCATTATTGAGACTAGCTTGAAAGATGACAAGTCGATCTATGTGGCTTAGGAGCGGTCTAACAGGCTGAGCTTAAACCTTATTGAGGATGACCATGACAGAAAATATCAAGCCTTCGATGCCGAAGACAGATGATGCTAGGGAGTTCTTACTGAAAATTAAAGAATATTCTCAGTTAGACTTAGCCGATAAATCCAGTGTGGGTAGCCTTATAGGTGAGCTAACTATAAAGAAGTTTGATTGGTCTAAGTCAATTCATAATCACGTAACAGAAATGTCCAACCTAGCAGCAAAACTGAAGACTTTGGGGATGGATGTGAGTGACTCATTCCTTGTACAGTTTATCATGAACTCTCTTCCTGCTGAATTTGGTCAGTTCCAGGTGAACTACAATAGCATTAAAGATAAATGGAACTCAAATGAACTTAAGGCCATGTTAATGCAGGAGGAAGGGAGATTAAAGAAGATAAGCGATCACTCCATCAACCTCACAGTCTATGATGGAAATAACAACAGCAAGGCCAAACCAGGAATGAAGAACAAGAAAAAGGACAAGGCCCCAATGAAGGTTAATAAGGGTCGAATCCAAAAAAAGGTTAAATGTTACTTCTGTAATAACGAAGGGCACGTAAAGAAAGATTGCCCTAAAAGGAGGGAATGGTTCAAAAGAAAGGTATGGATAATATTTATGTATGTTTTGAATCAAACCTTATAGAAGTACCTAATAATACCTGGTGGTTAGATTTTGGTGCAACTACTCATGTGTCTCATGTCATACAGGGATTCCTTACGATCCAGCCCATAAACAGAATTGAGCAATACTTGTTTATGGGAAACAGGATGAAAGCACAGATAGAAGGAATTGGGACGTATAGATTGATCTTGGACACCGGTTGTCATATAGATCTTGAAGGGCGTCTCTATGTTCCTGATTGTGCTAGAAATCTTATTTCAGTAGGGAAGCTGGATGGTTTAGGTTTTAATTTTAAGATTGAAAACGGTGTTTTTTCATTATTTAAAAATAAGTACTATTATGGTTCTGGTACTTTGTGTGATTCTCTTTACCGTTTTAATCTTAATAATGAATTTGCTGAATCCCTGTATCATGTTAATTATAGTGTAGGCATGAAATGTAGTGCATCTGATGAAAATTCTGCTTTCTTGTGACATCAAAGATTAGGTCATATTTCCAAAAAAAAGTTAATGAGGTTGGTGAAAAGTGTTATCCTTCCTCAATTGGATTTTAGTGACTAGGTTATGTGTGTGGATTGCATTAAGGGGAAGCAAACCAAAACCACTTAAAAAAGTCTGCTACAAGAAGCACTCAACTTCTTGAATTGATTCACACTGATATTTGTGGTCCTTTTGATAACCTTAGTTGGGGTGGTGAACAGTATTTTATCACTTTTATTGATGATTACTCACGTTATGATTATATTTATTTACGGCATGAAAAGTCTCATACGGTAAACGTCCTTGAGGTGTTCATAAATGAAGTGGAAAGGCAGTTAAATAAGAAAATAAAAATAGTGAGATCAGATAGAGGTGGTGAATATTATGGAAGGTTCACTGAGAAGGGACAATGTCCATGTCCATTTACAAAATTCCTCAAGTCGTGGCATTTGTGCACAGTATACAATGCCATGTACACCTCAGTAAAATGGTGTGGCTGAGAGACGAAATCGTACATTAATGGATATGGTTAGAAGTATGTTAAGTAATTGTTCTTTACCCTTATCTTTGTGGATGCATGCATTAAAGACCGCTAAATACCTCCTCAATTAGGTTCCTAGTAAGGCAGTTCCTAAGACACCTTATGAATTGTGGACAGGTAGGAAACCGAGTTTGAGACATCTTCACGTTTAGGGTTGCCCAGCAGAAGTAAGGTTGTATAATCCAAATGAAAAAAACTTGACGCTAGGACAATTAGTGGTTATTTCATTGGCTATCCTGAAAAGTCAAAGGGGTATAGATTTTACTATCCTAACCATAGTACGAGAATCGCTGAGTCAGGCAATGCTCGGTTCATTGAGAATGGCTTAGTCATTGGGAGTGGGAACCACGAAAAGTTGACATTAAGGAAATTCGGGTTGAAATGCCTCTACCCGATATTTCTTCAGAAGTTGTTGTTCCTATTGTTGTTTCACAGTCTCGCAACATACCGGAACAACAAGTTAATGTCGAAATCCCACTGAATGAAAATATAATAGATGAACCGGTTACTATCAAACAAGAGATTATTGAGCCACGAGAGGAAATAGCTTTGAGACGGTCTATAAGGCAGAAGAGACCTGCTATTTCTGATGACTATGTAGTTTATAATCTTGAGCATAAATGTGACTTAAGAATTGATGATGATCCAACCTCATTTAGTCAAGCGATAAATGGTAACAATTCAGAAAAGTGATTAGATGCTATGAAAGAAGAAATTAAATCAATGTATGACAATCGAGTTTGGGACTTAGTAGAGTTGCCTAAAGCTTCCAAAAGAGTCGGTTGTAAATGGGTCTTTAAGACTAAACGTGACTCGATGGAAACATTAAAAGGTATAAGGCCAGACTCGTTGCAAAGGATTATACACAAAAGGATGGCATTGACTATAAAGAGACCTTCTCCCCGGTATCTCAGAAGGACTCTTTAAGAATTGTTATGGCTTTGGTGGCTCATTATGATTTGCAATTGGAGCTTCACCAAATAGATGTTAAAACCGCTTTTTTAAATGGTGAATTGGAAGAGGAGGTTTATATGGATCAACCTGAAAGGTTTGTGACCACAAATAAGAAAAGTTTAATGTGTAAATTGAAGAAGTCAATATATGGACTGAAACAAGCCTCCCGTCAATGGTATATTAAGTTTAATGATACCATTACTTCTTATGGTTTCACAGAAAATATCGTTGATCGGTGTATCTATATGAAGGTTAGTGGGAGCAAGTTCGTAATATTGTTCTTGTATGTTGATGATATTTTACTTGCTGCTAATGATGTTGGGATGTTACGTAATGTAAAGAAATTTCTCTTTAAGAACTTTGAAATGAAAGATTTAGGTGATGCATCATATGTGATAGGAATAGAAATATTTCGTGATAGGTCATATGGAATGTTGGGACTCTCTCAGAAAGCTTACATAAATAAGGTCTCTTAGAGAGATTCAAAATGGAATAGTGTTCAGCAGGAATTATTCCAATACAAAAAGGGGACAAGTTCAGTCAAATGCAATGTCTAAAGAATGATTTGGAACAAAAGGAAATGAATGTCATTCCCTATGCATCAGTGGTTGGGAGCTTAATGTATGCACAAACTCGTACTTGGCCTGATATCAGCTTCGTTGTTGGAATGCTAGGCCGGTATCAAAGTAATCCTGGTATAGACCACTGGAAAGCTGCAAAGAAAGTCCTTCGGTATTTACAAGGCACCAAGGAACATATGCTCATGTATAGGAGGTCTAATTACCTCGAGGTTATAGGATATTTAGATTCAGATTATGCCAGATGTATTGACTCGAGAACGTCAACATTCGGTTATTTAATTTATTTCTTCTAGCTAGATGAGCGATATCATGGAGAAGTGGAAAGTAGTCTGTCATTGCTGCTTCTACTATGGAGGCTGAATTTGTGGCATGCATTGAGACCACTGTTCATAGATTGTAGTTGCGGAACTTTATTTCAGGACTTGGAATTGTTGACAGTATAGCCAAGCCGCTGAGAATTTATTGTGACAATTCCGCAGCAGTCTTCTTCTCAAAGAACGACAAGTATTTTAAGGGTGCTAAGCATATGGAATTGAAGTACCTGTCGTTCAAAGAAGAAGTGTAGAAACATAGAGTCTCAATTGAGCATATCAGCACCAATCTTATAGTAGCGGATCCGTTAACAAAGGGGTTACCACCCAAGACATTCCGTGGACATGCCTAAAGAATGGGTATCATGGATAAGTCCTTGTTAGCATGATAGTTTGTATGTGTATACGTATGCATAACAGTTATTTGCTCATTATCTTATGACACTTTGATATCATTTATGGATATATTTTTTGCTTATTTACATTGTATTGTTTTAATGTGTTATGGTTTAGTCTTCTTAGGAAGACTGTATGGTTGAGGCTTATGGTTCACCTCATTATGGGTAAAGTTTAAGTTAAATTGATCTTGTGATACATGGAAGGGATCTTGAATGATATGTGACCGCCATGATCCAGTCAACTTTAATTTAATTAAAAAAAGTCAAAATTAACATTATGGAGGATATAATTACATTGCGCACTTAAAGTTGTTATTAAATTTTCAAGTCGTCTTATGGGCTAAGTGGGAGAATGTTGGATTATTTCAAATAAAAGTGTCCCACATGACTTAATATCTAATTGGACTTTAATATTAATGGCTTACTTTGATGGTTTGGTGGGAATAAAATATTATTAAAGCTTTTGAAAATTATAAAAGGAAAAGATTTCCTTTTCCTCTGCCTATAAAAAGACTTAAAGTTGCAAATCCTAAAAAAGACTTTTAGGTTTTCTTTTCACGTCTCTAAGAAAACCGTCAAGAGAGAAAAGAGAAAAGGCCTTGGGTTTTCTTCTCACCATCAAGAAGAGATTAAAGTAAAGGCAAGGCGGAAGAAAATTCCTACATCAAAGTCTTCAACTTCAAGCAAAGCATAGATCAAGGTTAGTACTTAAATTCATGTTCCTAGAATTCTATGTCTAATGATTATTATGTGTTCCAAGATTCTAGGACATTATAGATTATGAATTCATGATGATTAAAGTAGCATGAATTTCCAATTAAAGTTTACACCCATCTGATATTAGCAGTAACCTTAACACACATAATTTGTGCTAGGTTTCTTGAAAGGAATTGAGCAGATAATATCATATATGTGAAGCTTGGACTACATATATGACTATGTGTGTTCTAGATCATATCAGCTTCTATTCCTTAATTGCATTGTATCTCTTCTTTTGACCAAAGAATCTACCGAAGGACATTAATTAACTGAACTGTACAGCTAGGGGTTAAGTTTATCATTTGACTTTAACATTTATGTCGCTAAAAAGTAAGAACTTTATCAAGATGGTATCAGTATGATTACAATATGCTTGTTGGGACTGGTTATTAGTGTTCCTATATTGTTCTCATGGACTCTTCCTTATGTAAAATGAATGATGGTACAAGTACCCCTACAATTAGCAGATAATTCGCTGTTTGTTCTGCAGCCTGGTGCAGGAAAAATATTTTTCATGAAACTAATCAAGTTTAGATAACTACTTTTTTTTTTTTTTTGAAAGCTTGATGGATTTCATCTTGTCAACATTTTTCTATTTACTTGGGAATTTCCTTTGATTATCCAAAATAAACTTCTTTTTTTCCCCTATCATGCATACAGCCAACACAAATCATCATCATCGTGGTTTTTGTGAATCTATAATCTGATTCTATCTTCAGTACTACAGTATATATAGGATATCTAACACTTTTGAAAATCATTATCTTCCAAGCATTGAGGAAAATCAATCACTTCACAATGAAATATAAATGGATGAGTATAACTACTTACCCTCTTTTGCATAAATTCTATTTCAGCAAAGAGCATCTCGTTCTGCAAATTTGTAGAAGGGAGAAAGAGATCTTTTAGAGGGGACTAATGACCAATCATTAAGTTGAAATAACATTTTTGTAGTATAAAACGAAACTAAACCAAATGTTCACGGATGAAGTGCTACGTACCTTTTTGGATCGGATTTTGCTTATACTTTTCTCTAATTTACCTTCCAGGTTCTTAAGTTCCTTTGGGTTTAAGGAGCCCAAAGATTCCCCCATCATATTCCTGTAAAAATTCCTTTTTGGAAAGTTTAAAACATCAATATTGCACAAATTAATATTGTTAACAATCTTTCTGAAGTTACCTGTTTTGGTTCTGAATAGCAGAAATTTGGTTTCGCAGCTTCGCCGTCTCTTCCTGGTAAAACTGAAATGATTGTCCAACACCATCAAGATTAGTCGTACTGCCAGAGATTCTTCAATATAACATAAATTTACATAGAATTTTTCTTTTACCATGGGCACCTTCTTAGGAATTTGTACTACAGTTATTATTATGTGCTGCGCGACAACTTTCATTATTATACATTTTAATTAGTTTCCACAGCAGCACACCACTCCCTCCGTCATAAAATAATAGGTAAGCTATGAATTTCGGTAGGTCAGACTGATTTTTGTATTCAAACTGAAATGTGATAAGGGTTTACTTGTTTTTCAAAACTATATAACAAGTGATTTATAGTACTTCTATTGTAGTTTACAAAGGTTATTGTTTGATTTTCTCTAGCGGCATGAAGAAAGTAAATGTTAATCCAAAAACTGGTCAAATTGACTAGAGCAGCCAAAGTATATCTCTTATTTTGCAATAGATGGAATGCAAGTTATTAGTCATTTTTCTTGTGTTTACATCACAACTGATAACCTAATGCAAATACACAAACTAATTGTTTCCCAGTTCGACCATCTAGCCTGAATCTAGCATAGAGATACTTTACTCGGAACGAAATTGTTTCTTGAGAAGTATTAGGATAAATTTCCTGTTCATAACCAGTTCGTAGTTGGCCATTTAAGTGTCTACATGTCAAAATTAGCGAAAATTATAAACAGGGTCTTAATTACTCATTTCAATCGCAATTGGTCATTTTAACTCACCAAATTAATAAAAAGAATGTAACCCCTTACTCAGATTTTAGACTGAGGTTTAGGAAAGTAAAATGAAACTGAACCAATGTTCTCCTTGTCAGTTTTCATTAAAATATTAATAATAACAATAATCCAAGAAAATAGCAAGCAAAAAAACCATTAGGTTTACTATATCATTTTCTTATCAGTTCTTGTAATATCGAATAACATAATTCATTTCCTTCATTAAATCGATGACTGAAACATCACAAGTGAAGGTTACGTACCCGAGCATTGGCTTCAGAAACTGACCCACTGTTGGGAGGATCCGAGCATGCCTTCTTGTACCTCTCGATTGTCCCTTTAACACTGCAGGTTTAAGGACATCAACAAGTTTAAGACCAATATTATATAACCTAAGCCTTCAACAGATATAAGAACAAAGATTAAGTGCCATCATGGTATGTGTTAGGAGCATTAAACTTGAGCAATTTAGCTCCAATTACATCAGAGGCTTGCAACAATGCTCCCAAACTCAACATTATTCATGGCCAAATTGAACAAACCTGATAGCCTTGTTCTGTTATACACTCAAAACTTACCAAACGACATAGACTAAGTTTAAATAAAGCTAGGCTTAAAGGGTAATCATAATATAATAGTGCTACTTAATTTATTAATCTAAATATTCAAGATAAATGGACATCGTCCACACTCTAATCTTAATGACTTTCGGAGAGATTGGAAGAATACCCACATAATAACGATTTTTTTTTTTTTTGAAAAGTTTAGTATTTTACACAAATTGTCTTAAATATCTAATTCTGATTTAGGCTTTTTTTTTTTCACTAAATTCCTAACGATCCTATAAATTAAGGGAGATGCTAAATGGTCCAAAATGGGACATTCAAAAAGGGTAATTAAGTAATATTAATGTGAAGATGTTGAATTAATTATATAATTTATATGATCAAGTTATCCCTAAAATTAATTTAATTCGCTTGATTGTTATTAGGGACAAAACAATAATTTTATTAGTTTATTAATTAATTATATCAAAACCTACCATAATTAATGACAGAGAACTACTCTCGGGATATTGGCAATTCTTGACATTTAAAATTAAACATAAATTAAAGTGTAATGATCAAGTTATTTTATTTTATTTTTCTTTAATAGGACAAAGTTGTTCTTGTGTTGGTACCATAAATATAGAAGAATACACACATTTAAATAGAGGGTAAAAGAATGCAAAGTAACACAGCGATAAGAGTAATACTATTGAGTATATAAAGAGTACTAAATTTTTTGCATTAAATAATGTGTCAGTTGATATGGTAGCTGATGTTGTACAAAAAACAAAATTAAAAATTATAATTAAAGCATCACACCAACTGCAATATCAACTGATACATCATTTAATATAAAAAATTTAATACACTTTAGGTACCCATAACATTACTCCGAATTTAAATAACTCAAAATTGTCAATTTTGGGTCAAAACTGTTAAATCAAACCATTTCTCTCACTTAATCAAACCCCACACGTTAAACCCAAAATAAATGAAAACAGCTGAATGTTTTTTTTTTAAGTCAATCAGGTCAAACGTTTTATCCTTTTAAAAAAAGTTGACCCAATCTAGTCATCGCCACAGTGAAGAAATCCACTTTTCTCGGAAATCCCATTTATATAAACCTTAATTTTGTCGAGCTACTGATTGGTTGCCTCTGCCATGCTGGCACGTCTTCCCTCATTATGATTGGTTGAGTATTTCTACGGCTAGATGTGTCTCCACGTGTCACTTATTGTTTACCCTTTAGATAATGGCATTAACTTCAGTCTTTTACCCACCTCGGTAACTCCCAAATGCACGTTGCTCAGTCTTTCTTTTCTCTGTCTCTCGCTGTAACTCTGAGTACATCAGAGCCGTCCATTTCATGGCAGCCATTGTTGTACCCTCCCCATGCAATATAATCAAACAAGCCAATACCAAAACCAAAGACCTTCCCCCCAAACTCTCCCATTGGTTCCCCTTAGTTTCCGTACTCTTCTGATCTCTTTGTCACACACTTGACACTCCCTCATTCTCTCTCACATACACACACTTCCTTTTAATTATTTTTATATTCAACCAAAAAAAAAAAGCACACCTTATTTTACCACTAGAGATTATATATCTGTATAAAAAAAAAAAAACACATCATGATCTGTAAATATACTCTCTCTCCCTCTCACACACTATATACACACATTTAGGTATATATATATATATATATATATATGCTCTCTCTCACACACACATACACATACACAAATATATCTATACAAGATCTGAACATCATATGGCCTAGAGTCTCTCTCTCTCTCTCTCTCTCTGAACATCATATGGCCTAGAGTTCTCTCTTTCTCTCTCTCTCTCTCTCTCTCTCTCTCTCTCTCTCTCTCTCTCTCTCTCTCTCTCTCTCTCTCTCTCTCTCTCTCTCTCTCACACACACACACACACACACACACTAATATATCTATCCAAGATCTATGATAAGATGGGCTAAAACTGAGACGCTCCCATTGGTTGTTCAATCTCTCTTTCTGTAAATCTTACTTGTGTGTTTCTTTGCTGTTTAAGTTTCAGCAGTTTCAGAGGCTTTGTGAAAGTCATTATTCTAAGAGCCAAATAAATTTAGTTTTTTTCTTTTTCTCCAAAATACCCCCCAAAAAGAGAGAGTGTTTTCAGTTTTCACCATTTGAAAGATGACATTATATTAGGAATCTGAAGTGAGGGGGGTATCATGACAAAACCAAATTTACTCTTTTGTCAGAACTCTAAGAAACTGAAAAATCGTCTATGACGTTACCCAAGATTCTTGAAACCCACCTAATCTTTCCCCTTAATTCTTTTCCATTTTAAAGAAAACCCAAATTATTACACACAAAAAACAAACCATTTTCAACCTTAATTCTCTCTCTTTTTTTTTTCTGTTCTGTCAAGAAATTGATCAGCTTATATACAAAAGATAAGAAATAATCATCAAAAAAAGAAAAACCCATCATAGGTTTTCAAATTCTAAACCCTAGATTGGTTGCAAACCGATTGGTAAAATTTTGAACTAGAGGAGTTTGAAAATTTTATCAAGTACTTATTAGATAAACCCTAATTTGGCTAAACTATGACCTGAATGAAAGGGGGAGAATTTCTTAAAAGTACCCATTAAAAGAATTCAAGTAATAAACCCTAATTGGGGTAAATTTGACATGAAAGTTGGCAAAGCATCACAAGAGGTGGGGGAGAGAATTAATGAGATTGAAGAAAAGTCAAGGAGACTGTGTGAACCCTAAATTGGGAATTAATTTGACAATGGTATATTATTATTTTTTTAAGAGAGAGCCAGAGAGAGAGAGAGAAAGATAGATTGTAAAACCTAATAAATCTGCTTTAATGTATTGACAAGGCTGATGACATCTTTCACCAAAAGTACTTTTGATTTGTGAGGTTAAAACTGACTGACAAATGAAATTAAGGAAGTGTCATGGGATGGGAGGGAATAGGCAAATGGGAGCTTGACAACTTCCTTTGTAGGCCTTTCCCACCCTAGCCTTCCTTACTCATGACATGGAGAGAGAGAGAGAGAGAGAGAGAGAGAGAGAGTGTGTGTGTGTGTGTGTGTGTGTGTGTGTGAGAGAGAGAGAGAGAGAGAGAGAGAGAGAGTGTGTGGGTGTTTGTTTAAGTGTGTGTTTTGTGTGTGTGTGAGAGAGAGAGAGGTGTAGGAAGATTTAAACAGCAATGGAGGAAGAAATATAGGGAAGCTGATCTCATGAGAGTTGGGTAGACCTTACTAAATCTCTGCTTGTTTTTTGCTTACAACAACATCCCATTTTCCATCTTTTTACAACAGATCTATATATTGTATGTACCAAAACAATGAACTGAAAATGCGATCATAAACAGCAAACATGGCAAAGCTCATTGAGGCAAAGAAACAAAACAGAAAGAAAAAGAAAGAAAGACAAGTGAATCTTTGTTTAGAGCCCATATAATAAACTCAAAATAAATAAATAAATAAATAAATTCTCAACACATGATTGTGTCCTTCTAAAATCTTCCCCAAAATTAACCTAGAACAAGCTTTCTCAAATTCACCCGATCTCCGAGTCGTAGCCTTCGAACCAAAAGAAAATAAATAAATAACAAAAATTAAGCCGTTTAAAATTCTCCTTTTGGAAGGACAACAAGATCAAGAATCGAAAAGGCTTAGATTTCTTTCATCACTCATATATATGTTATATACAGAAAGACAAGAAAAACCCAGAAACAACTTCCTTAAGAAACAAAAATTAACCCCAAAAATCTACAGATAAAAAGCTGCTTTGCCTTAACACAAATATATACCAAACCAAACCCTTCCTTACTAGTTTAGAAACCTCAAAAAGCTTTCTTTTTTACTAATTTAGGGTACACAGAAATTAAGGGAAAACAAAAAAAGAATATCTCAACACTCTAAAGGTATATAAAAACTAAGAAAGACCATCCCAAGAACTTGAAATTAAAATATAAAAGAGCACAAATAAAGAATGAAAATTAAGTTTTAGAACCATATTGTAATCAAGCCCTTGAACATAAATAGTCATATACATATATATATATATATATATATATATATCTATATATATATATACCTGTTGTTAGCATACTCGTAAAGGCGGCCACGGCTAGAGAAGACAATAAGTGCAACCTCAGCATCACAAAGAACAGATAATTCATAGGCCTTCTTGAGCAAACCATTCCGGCGTTTGCAGAAGGTGACTTGTCGATTCGTGGTATTTTCGATCCGCTTGATCTCGATCTTTCCCCTCCCCATTTTTCTCTGGGGAGAGATCTCCCCTGAATCGCTCGGAAACGACATGGTTTCAGCTGAATCAAGCACAAAAAATAAACAATTCAGTATTACAAGCTACAAACAAATTGATCAATAACAATTACACAATACAAAAAAGAATTAAATGAGTCAAAGCAAAAAGGTAAGAAAAAAAAAAATCAAAGAAACCATTTGAGCTCAAACCAAGTTGTATAACATCCAAGGATTCCATGATCTGTTTCTTAAGACTTGTTATTTTGGTAAAAAGGATACGAATCGATAGCGATCCAGAATGATTGATTTGTCACGAAAGGGGTGAAACAACTCAACTGAATTTCAGATTGTTGAGTTCATTTGTTTGAGCTTAAAACTAACCTGATGAAGAAACAAAGTAGAGGGGGGAGGATATGATTGAGGAAAGAAGCTAGTTAAAAAAGTTTTTTGTGGCTTTCTCTCTCTATACTTGAAATTTTTTTTGCCCACGAATCTGAACAGGAAAGATGCAGAAAATGGAAGGGAGAGTGAAGGAGGAGATGAGTATTTATAAAGTAGACAATGACCCTTTATCCATGATATTAACAAACTCTTATATTGACCTTAATCACTTGTCTTTGTTACAAGTAGATATATAAAACCTTACTCTTTTGTATTGGTGATTTATATTGAAGAAGCACCCAAAAAACAAGGCTAAATAGGGAAATCACTTCTCAAAGATTCATGACACTTCTTCTCCATCCAATTTTTCATTTTAAAGCTTTCTTGTGACTAATAAGAGCTAGCCCCCTTCTCTGCAGAGAGAGAGAGAGAAAAGGACCTGTGTAAGTGATTTTTGAGGGGTGAATGGAGATTTTTACTAAACTGCACTCAAGCTTTGATCTTCTTAGTAAGAATATTAGGAGAAGACTTATGAGGGAAACCCTTAATTATATTCCTCTGTATCTATCTTTCTATGTCGAATAATATAAGTTTAAATATAATATATTATAATTATAATGATAATTTGTACTCCCTTTTCCCCCAAAATAAGTGTTTATATTAAAGGAGTTGAATTTTAGACAATTTTATTAGAACGCATATGTATATATACATGAATGTCCTTAGTGTGCACATTATAGGATTTTAAGAGTACACTAGAACATGATACTTCCTCCGTTCTAATCAAAGAGTCTATTTTTGTCTTTATTGGATTAACTTAATTAATGTTTGATTGATAATTAACATAAATTTATTTATTTTTATAAAATCATAAAAATTGTAGTCAATGTTGTTCTTAATGTAGTGTTTAGTGAATGAGATTTTATTTTCAAAATTATTATTAAAGTGTGATAAATTTGATTTAATTTTGTCAAACATTAACTTTTAAAAATAAAAAGTGAAAGATTTGGTGAGTAAGGTGGTATGTAGTTAACAAAGTTGAATTTAATAAATTTGTTGAAGATGAAACACTCATTTTGGGTAGTAAAATTTTAAACTTAACACTCAGTTTGAGGGGAGAGAATATATATATATATATATATATATATATATATTTATTTATTTATTTATTTATTTATGTAACTTAACTCCTCTCTATTACTAGATTGACTGGCCTGAATGCTTGCCACCTAACCATGACGGGTTCGTGGTGTTCATCTACTAGTAACCTGAGATAATCTAGTACTCCATATATAATACTTCTTCCGTTTCTAAGTTATTATCATAGTTGACTTTTTTTATTTAAAAATATCATTTGTCAAATAAAATTTAAAAGTATACTTTTTTTTTTAAATAATAAAACATGTAATTCATATTACTTTGGTACTACAAATTGCATGTTTATGATCTTGAAAAAAAAATTTTAAAAAAATATACATCAAATTTTTATTTAAAAACTAGTCTCTTGACTCAAAAGAGTTAAAAGGAATAATAATTTAGAAACGGAGGAAGTACTATAAGCAAAAGAATATTAAGAGCATCTCTAATGCTATCATTTAGTTTATTCTATGTGTTATGCTTAAACAAAAAGACCTCTTGCATATGTGGCAACAAATTTAAAAGATAGATAGTTCATTTTCTAAACGTGCTTCAATGCAAGACTTCTTTTAGAATATTTTTTCAGACGTGGCATTATTTTATAATTAATTATAAAAAATAAAATTAAAAACTATTCCTACTGATTGACGGTAAAAAAATAAAAATTGATGGTAAATGACGTTGATGAAAAGACATCGTCTAGGTGACTCTCTAGAAGTAGAAGATCGTAGAGGATGTCTTCCCAACTAAATGTCATATTATCTTCACCTCAGCATAGCATAAGAGGTTTGAATTGGAGAAGATTTTTTTTGGAAAAATCTATATTGTCTACGTGTCTAGCATTTTTTACTAGATAGTTGATTGCATTGGAGAAGCTCTAAGAGCATCCAATGCTATCATTTAGTTTTTTCTACATAACATGCTTGAAAAAGAAGTCATCTTTCTTATTGTGGCAAAAAATTTAAAAGATAGAAAGCCCTCTTTCTAAACGTGCTCAAATGCAAGACTCCTCTTAGAACATTCTTCCATACGTGACTGTTTTTTTATAATTAATTACAAAAAATAAAAATTAAAATTACTCCATATCGTAACTTATTAGCAGTAAAAAATTAACGAAAATTGACGGTAAACCATAACTAATTACTGTCTACCGTAACTGATTTACAGTAAAAAATAAAAGAAAATTGATGGTAAACCATAACTGATTGACAGTAAAAAATAAAAGAAAATTGATGGTAAATGACGTGGATGGAAAGACATCTAGGTGACCCTGTAAAAGTAGAAGATCACGTAGAGGATAACGTAGAGGATGTCTTCCCTACTAAATGTCACATCATCTCCACCTCAACATAAGTGGTTCGCATTGGAAAAGTTTTTTTTTTTTAGAAAAAATCTATCTTTCTTATATGTCTAACAATTTTTACTAGATAGATGATTGCATTGGAGAAGCTCTAAGAGCATCTCCAATGCTATCATCTAGTTTTTCCTACGTGACATACTTGAACAAAAAGTCATCTTTCGTATGTGGCAACAAATTTAAAAGATAGAAAGCCCTCTTTCTAAACGTGCTCCAATGCAAGACTCTTCTTAGAACATTCTTCCATATGTGGCAGTTTTTTATAATTAATTACAAAAAACAAAATTTAAATTACTTCCTACAGTAACTAATTGACAGTAAAAATTAAAAGAAAACTGGCGGTAAACCATAACTGATTAGTCCTAACCGTAATTGATAGACGGTAGAAAAATAAAAGAAAAATGATGGTAACCCATTACTGACTGATAGTAAAAAATAAAAGAAAACTGACTATAAGAGCATCTCCAATGCTATCATCTAGTTTTTTCTATGTGGCATAGTTAAACAAGAAGACATCTTTCGTATGTTGCAAAAAATTTAAAAGATAGTCTTTTTTTTTTCTAAACGTGTTCCAATGCAAGACTCCTTTTTAGAACATTCTTTCAGACGTGTCAATTTTTTATAATTAATTATAAAAAACAAAAATTAAAAATTACTCCCTACGTAACTAATTGACGGTAAAAAATAAAAATAAAAACTAACAGTAAATGACGTGGATAAAAAGACATCCTCTAGGTGACCCTCTAGAAGTAGAGGATCACGTAGAGGATGTCTTCAAACTAAATGACACCTCATCTCCACTTTAGCATAAGAAGTTTGCATTGGAGAAGAATTTTTTGGAAAAAATCTATCTTTCGTACGTATCTAGCATTTTTTACTAGATTGACGATTGTATTGGAGAAGCTCTAAATGACGCATATGGAAAGACATGTTCTAGGTGACCCTCTACAAGTAGAGCATAAGTAGAGGATGTCTTCTCAACTAATTACCACATCATCTCCACTTCATCATTAGATGTTTGCATTGGAGAATATTTTTTTAGGAAAAATTTATCTTTCCTACATATCTAGCATTTTTTATTAGAAGATGATTGCACCGGAGAAGCTCTAAGGTTTTGCTAATTACAAATGTCCTGCGGTGCTATGTTAAAATTCTTATTTATTCTTAATACATTTGATACATTGTCAATAAATATTTTATGAATAAATTTTTAACAAGTGTCTTAGCAAAGCTCTTTTCTTACTACTACCTCCATCTCCAAAAGAACTTCCCATTTGCACAAATTAGAGAGTTCGAATTATTAGCTTAATAATTAATGTTGCACAGTATTTTTCAGGTAAGCTTAAAAACTAAAAATGTAAGTAGTAGAATTTGTATTATTAAATGTAACTCCCTCGGTCCTAATCGACATTTTTCAATTAATTTAATTAAATTTCGACCAAAGATTTATATATAAGATTTTGTTTGTTCTTAAGAAACTCTAAAATTGCTACTAAGAGTGTTCCCAATATTCGTTCGACAACTGAAATTTTATTATCTAAAACATAATACATGTATGTTAATAGTAATAATATTGTAAGAGCTTGACTTTCCAATACAAAAAGTTGATTATTTTCTTGGAATGGAGGGAGCATTAAACAATCAATGTTACATGTTCTTATTGAAGAGTATAGCTATATGTTTTGGTACAATATTACCTTTTGGTTAGTTTTTGTGAAATAATTGAATTTGTAGGGGAGGATAGTGGCAAATAAACTGTCCCTCTCAAATTTACCCACATTGGTATCTTTCTTTTTAATCTCATTTTCAGATTTATAAATCCATATTTGCTCTCTACATATTCAAAACTAGGTAGCAACTTGATTACTGCTATGACTAAACAAAAAGGTGAAGTTGACTGCCATGTGACAACAAGCCCTTCTATTTTTCCTCACTAATGTAACTTATCTTTTGGTACCAATAACAATAGAAGAAGCATGGCATTTCTAAACACCATTTTGTATCTATATATATATGTGTGTGTGTGTGTGTGTGTGTGTGTGTGTGTCATGGAGGGGCCTCATAAGTGGTGGGTTCCTCCTTTTCATCACTACTATTCACTAGAGATATGCCAAATCCCACTTGTGTACATGTTTTTCACTGTCAATATATCTTTGCTACCTAGCTTATAACCTAGCTCTACCATGATATATATATATATATGACTGACATTCATGCTCTTCTTCTAGTTCTGCTCATATATATATGTGTGTCTGTGTGTGGTTTATTTTTTTATATTTTTGATTTTTCGCCGACATTACCAAACTCAAAAAAGGAAATTAGCTTTGAGCGATCGATTTCAGCTCGGCAGGCTGAACGATTGTCACGACGTTTCGAGGGTGGGAGTTGTCACTGTTCCTTGCCCACCTTTGGACAAATTAAGCATTGTGAAGACATGGCATTGCTTGATGAGTAAATGTGATGTGTTTCCAAGGACATGATCCATGTTTGTGAAAATTAACATATGGCTAGTCAAATGATTGATCTCAAAGCTACCTATTCAGTTACGATCCATTCTACCCGAACTTGGAAAAAACAAAGGTCTACCATATATTTCTCTAAAATTTCTCAGTATTTGCCAAAATATACAACCAACCATAAACGTATTGTTATGGTGTGCTCACTTTGTTTGGCGTCGACATTAACTGTTATGGGTATCGGTGTAATTAAGGTTGGATTTTGCAGTATTTGCTTGGTATTTTGGGTGTTTTTATAGGTATGTTTTGTGTTATTTTGGCATATTAACTAGTAGTTTCTTACTTCTGCTTGTTTGGGAGAGACTGGAGGATTGACTTTGTTATCAAGTGTGGTTGGATTTTGGGGCATTTGTGGATATAGTTGAGCATATCTTGCAGTGATTGAGTATATATATTTTGAAATTGTGTAGAGTGCTTTTAAGTGTTTTTGGAAGTTATAGACCTACAAGTTACTGAATTTTAAATTGTTGAAAAACTATACTTCCTTCGTTCCATGTCATAGAGTTTACTATTTTATTTTTGAATGTTTTAATTTACTCTAAAAATTTATACACACAATCTCCATAATTTTTTATCTTTACTCTTCACTTGTTTTATAAACATATTGACTATATTCAAACATTTTTATAATTATGACTAACTCAAATTGTAGGAGAAATATTATTGGTTTTCTCAGAAATTAAAATTATAAAAGAAAAGAGATGAAGTAGAATTAAATTACAAATTTAATAAGTCGAGGCTTGTGTTGGACACAATCTCCGCAAGACGAAATTGTCTCGTATCAGTGCTCACAGTTCTCGGCAATCGTCCCTAAAATGCAACGAGTTTTCAATACTTGTTAGCAGCACTTCAAAACGTAGATTCCAACGAATTGAGCGACGTTTGTGAATTGTATGAACTGTAATAAATTGTCAATCTGCGCATCTATTTATCGTTTCTGAAGAGTTGTGGTGTCTTTCTACGAATAGCCACTTTTCGGATTTGACGAATCTGGACCGGTCGGATCACACCCGATCACTTGATCCAATGGACCGGTCCGCCTACGTGCGAAGTGCAAAGTGCGCCTCTAAAGCGCCCAATGCGACCTACACGTGCGCGCTCTAACTCGGTTTTGCTAGCCGAAGGCTAACCCAAGAGACACCACCAGGTTGGATCTTGGAGGAGAACGCTTAAATGCTTCCACCTGAAATGGGTCATTTAATAAAGTGCACTTAATTACTTTTTTATTCAATGTGGGATATGGTTTTCTATATTCTCATAACTCTTCAATTAACAATGTTAAGTTGCATACTTTAAGCATTAATATCTCATTCACCTGAAATTGATTTTGAGATAATAAATACACTAACTTAATCTACTCGAAATGTAGATTTCATTTTTGCAACTTATTTCCATTTTCAATAAATGGAATCAAATTAGAAACTTGGTCAAACACCAATTTATTAAAACCAATTTCCAACAAATGATACTTATATATCCCCTAATTATTAAATTTTTCGAGCCGTTTGATAGTCAGGATTAAGACTTGAGAGGATTAATAAGCCCCGAATTGCCGGATGTTTGGTACTTTATAGCTTAATAGCCCGAGCTATTTAGATAAAATCTTAATCCACTCACTACTTATATTACAGAAGATGGTGGTATTATTAACATCCTTACTATAAAAATACGAAACTAATATTTTTAATTTCAAAACTACTCACTATGTATAAATGATGATTAATAGCAAGGACTTTTTGAGTTAAACGAAGCGAGTATATGCTAATATGTGGTAAAAGCTTGGGTGATGGGTGCGTATCACTTGGGTAGTGTTTGGTTCGTCCAATAAACATGATCCGCGTGGAATGGTAAATGGAAATGGGAATGAGAATGAAAACTGTAGACTTTGTGTTTGGTTGTTCCGGTACGGAATGATCATTTCATTCCATGGTATTTCGGGATCGATTCATAGATAGGCTAAAGGAATGGTATCAAAATACATTATATTGACAAAATTACCCAACAAATCTTTGTTTCATATTTACAAAATAATATAATGATGTTCTCTCTTTTCCGAAAATTAGTTTCACTTTTTTTTTTTTTTTTTTGTCCGGCAAAACATAGTCTTGTTTTTAAGGCTCCGTTTGTTTCAAGGAAAATAATTTTCGAAAAATATTTTCTTCATTTTTTATATTTGGTAACATTTGGAAAATGTAATCAATGTAAGATTTTTTATAAGTTAACAAAAAATGAAGCATTCTTTTCAAGGAAAATAACTTACGGATTCAATTTTCGTTAGTCATTTTCCAAAATGTATTCATTCCTATTTTCTCCTAATATCACATTTACACATTTGGATGTGCTATATTTATTTCTTACTTCTTTTTCAGGAAAAATAATCGTAATATTTTACCGTAATATTTTGAAGTGATTTTATGAACAAAGTTTTATTTATATAACATTTTGTTGATATTGTCAAGATTTGTAGAAACTTTTATAACATTGAAAAATATATTCATGTTCGTCCCAAAATAAATGCTCACTATTTTTCATGATTACAAATGAAAGTAAATATTCATTTTGAGACGAGAAAATAACAATAATATCACAGATTCAAGTAGTTGAATTCCATAAATATTTTAACTTGATATTTCAATTAGAAATACTAAGATAGAGTGAACACGTTATATATATCATGTTTGAAATTCTTTAGTGAGTTGATTTAAAAATTTAAATTATGTTCTTAATACTTTAATTTTTGAAGATAGTATTACATGGAATAAAATATTTTATTGAAGAATACATGAAGCTTCTGGTATAATGTTTGATATCATAGAATTTTTAATTTGTGACTAGAATTGGAGTCTAATATCACCTTTGCACTACTCAATCTTAATAAATACTTTCTTCGTCCTAAAATAAATATCTATTATTTCATTTCGGGACGTCCCACAACAATTATCTCTTTTTTTTCTTTTTCTTTTGTTTTTGAAACGTGTTTTCAAGTCAATTATCAATTATGTTATTATTATTTGTGTAATTGAAAAGTAGATGAACCTTCATTGATTTAATATCATTAGTGATAATTGAGGGTTACTAAAGAAATTATTTAAAGTAAAAACTTTTTGAAAATAAGTGTATATTCAATAGGGGACACTAATTTTATGACGAAGGGAATATAACATTTTATATGTATTTATGATATGTTTTCCGTAAAATAAATTCATGTGTTTGTCAAACACCCGAAAATGTTTACCGACATATTTTCAAAAAATTTACCAAATACCTTAAAATAGAACCTTTTTATTTTCTAGAAACTATTTTCTAGAAACAATTTTCTAGAAATCATTTTTCGAAAAATATTTTCCTTGAATCAAATAGAGCCTAAATATGGATATAATTTTGGTACAATTTAATATTACTTATTTTTCTAATATTACTTATTTTTCTAATATGGAAAGTAAATGTAGCTTTCGTATTGCTATAAACAATTTGATTATTTTAAGTACAATTCTTATATGGTAATTGACAAAGTTAATGTGATTAGAATATTTTCAATGGAAAACATTATCAAAATTAACTTTAATTACTTTGTGGGTGTATTAATATAATTAACAGATAAAATATTGAGAGAGTCTATTTTTACTACATTTTTGCTAATCCACCACATTATTAATTATTACATTAAACAAATACATATTTAGATGAAATTACCCTTAATTACTTGTCCATATTAAGTTGACTAACAAAGTTAATTTTTTAATTACTTTTCAATATTATTTTCTAATTCAAAACATATTAAATGATCTTTGATTAGATTTCACATAAACGACATTATTATTCTTTTTTTTTTTTTGTTTATTTTAAATGTTTAATTAATTAAACTCACGACAAGAGTTACGTTACATTATAGAAAAACTAATTTCGTAAGAATATTTTTTGTCAACTAAACTTTGAAAAAACATGTGAACTTTACTTATTGAAATAAAAAATTCACAGTTAGATTTAAAAGATTTAATTGTAAATTTTTTATCCAATAGTATCATATTATGGTACAATATCGTAAAATTTAATACATTTTGACTACCTATAACAATTGATTCTAAATTTTAAATTTTGAATTAATTGAAACCGACAATCAATTCAATACCTAATTATTGAATTTCTTTTTGAATTTCTTTTTTAAATTAAATTAAAGTTTTTTATTTTAGTAATAAAATAGCACATAGTTTCTAAAGTTTTGATCTCTAAATGTTTTAATTTTTTTATAATGAAACAAGAAACTAGTCATAAGCATAATTGAGAAAACATATTTATTAAAAATAAATGTAATTAGAAAAAAAAAACCTACCTCGTTTGTTGATACGTTATGAATTAAAAATTAATTTGAAAATAAGAATATATTAATCTACTTCAAATTACAAGTAATTAATTAAGGGGTAGTTTTGTCCAAATATGTATTTATTTAATGTAATTTATTAATAATAACTAAAACAAAAGTCAATATTCCTTCCTACTGTCCACGTGGGTGTTTTACGTAATAAACTTTCCCGCTTAATAATCAGGTTTACCTCTGTAACTTTTTTAATTAATGTTAATCTTATCCAAAATCAAAAAAAAAATTAAAGTAATACAATGGATTAACAAAAATTGTAGTGGAAATATCACATCTCGCTAGACTATATTTGGATACTCAATGCCAAGCTTTAGAATTGGAATTGAATGAACAATTTGAGTTCCACGGAATTCAAATTATTTTTCCAATTTCAATATATACTTTGAAATTAAGCATCCAAATATAATCTTATAACAATTTCCTTCTGTTTTTAATTTTAAAATCCAGTAATATCCTTTCTTTAATGCAACTTAACTAAAGTCCCAATTGTTGAACCGGTTAAACCGATTTCACTCGTGAAAATGTAATACTAGTTGCTGTTAAATCATAATTGGAACTAAACTCAACATCGCTAAGGCAAAAATCAAAGTGCATATCGCTAGGCTATAATGGAAATTGTGCTTATTTGAAAAAATATACTAACAAATTTCATAAAAACAACTACTCTGTATGCTGCTAAAAGTGTGTCTTGTTTGACCTGATACAAAGATTAAGAAAAGATAATTGACTATATTATAAATATTATGATAGTTAGAGATGATAATTTCGAACCGAACCGTGGATATTCAAACTGAACTGAACCGAAGTTGATGGTTATTAATTGGTTTGATTAGATATGGGGTGGGTAATGAGGATAACCTAAATGAAAAATTGGGGTACGGTTTGGTTTTGGTATTAGCAGTAGCCGCTCCATTACCTGCCCAATTACACGAACTGATTATTTAGTACTAATATAATTTTACCCATATTTTCATACAAGTATTTACCATATAACTTAGGTATATATATGTTAGATTTAAAACACTAAAATTCAAACGCCTTTCTCAATTATGTGAATCGGCCGCTCAATGCACTTAGTCGTTCATTCCTTTTCATCACTTAATTATTTAATATTTGGTGAATTTGTGGCGCGCACAACTACATAACTTGACTTTTTAGCTTTTTCGAATATGATTATGATATAGTTTTAAGTATAATTATTATCTTTTATCAAGTCTTATGAACTTGATTAAATAGTATGTTATTTAAAAGTTCTTTTTGAATATTTTTTCTAATCATTAAATTATTTTAATCTAAATTGTTAGTTTGACGAATTAATGGATATGGGGGGCACAAATTGATTATCCGGTGGGGAATGGGGTGGATATGGGTCATAAAATTGAATTGAGGAATGTGAGTGGTATTATGAATAACCGCCCCATTGTCATCCCTAATGATAGTATGTGTTTTTCAAGGATACCCATGTGGAAATGGGGCCACAAATTAAAGTAGAAATCAAATCAACGGTAAAATAGTAAAAAGTAACTTCCAAAAAAGAAAAAATTAGAAATTGGATACTTTAATTGGAACGGCCTAAAACTAAAAGATGTACTTACTTTTAGGAACAGAGGAAGTATAATAATATTTTATTACTCCACTCTGTTCCTAAATTATCAGCATGTTTAACTTTTTTTTGGTAAAATATGATGACTTTTAAATTCAAATTTGATGTTTATTTTTTTTCTTCAAAATCATAAAATATGTTATTCGTATTACTTTTAATGTTCTATAAATCACAGTTTTTATAATTTTGAATATATATATATATACTTCAAATTTATATTTGAAAAACATTGTGTTTGAACCAATGAACCAGTGAACCGTGAACCAAGATCATCACCAATGATATTTCTTCATACCATTCCACTTCTGAAACTACCGAAAATTCCCTCTAAAATGTTTTACATTCTAAAGTCCTAAATTAAATATTTAATATAAAAAGAATCTAAAAGTTAATGCCTTTACTAATACCCATTGATAACAGCTCTCATTTGGATGAGTTTTTATTTTATTTTCAGTAATGATGAGATTTTACTTCATATAAATATTACTCCCTCCGTCCCTTAATTATTATCTTGTTTGACCCGGCATACGGATTCAGAAATAACAATTGACTTGATTATTAATATTGGTATAATGTGTAATTTTCTTTAATGCCCATGTGTATGTGGCCCATAATTAAAGTAGGAAAAAAATAAGGGTAAAATGGTAAAAGTGATATCCTAAAAAAGAAAAGTTTTCAAACAAGATAATTATTTTGGGACGGACAAAAAAGAAAAGGAAGACAAATAATTTAAGGACGGAGGGAGTAATTTTAATACTGGTTATCATAATAACAATAATAAAAAAATATCAACATTATTATAACAATAATTATTATTATTACTACTACAGTACTACTAATACCTTTGTCAAACGGGCTCTAGTTTGGTCATACGCTTTGATCAAAACGCAATGATAAAACTCAGCTTATTTATAAAAATTGCGTTTTAATGCTGTGGTAGAAAAAGAATTTTAAAACGCTGAAATTCTCATTTTTTTCCCAAAACGCAGATTTTAAAACGCTGCTAAGAAAAACAATCTACGTTTTGAAGTGATTTCACAAATGCATTTAAAAGAAAAAAAAGCAGCTTTTTGAAAAATCTGCATTATAAATACACCAACTATTACGTCTCAGCGTACACTTATAATACTTCCTCCGTTCCTAAATTATCGTCGTACTTAACTGTTTTTTGGTCAAACAAGATACTTTTCAAACTCAAATTTGACGTTATTTTTTTAAAAATCGAAAAAAAAGGTAAATCGTAGTATTGTAAAAGTACTACGAATTACGTGTTTTATAATTTTGAAAATATATATATATATATATATATATATATCAAATTTGAATTTAAAAGTACATCTTGTTTGACAAAAAAAAAAATTAAACATGACGATAATTTAGGAATGGGGGGGGGGGAGTAATATAAGATAGATACTAAGAATATTCACGTACATATGCTGCTGGAAAATAAAAATTCTTAATTTTTTAAAATATTTTTTAACCAAACCAAAGATGTATTGGTGATTTTCTTGTATGCGTGTATTTGCATGAATGGGCTTGGTCATCTATCTGGGTTTATGTGTGCCAAAAATCTAAAGTAGAAAAGGACCTTTGGCTTTGTATTCATAATAGAGAATTCGTAGAGAAGAAAGCTTCTTGCGACCAAGAACAACAAAATCTTCTCCATATCTCTTAGGAGGATGACATTATTGATCAAGTTGGCAGCTAGCACATTCTGAGTGTTAAAAGTGGCTGGGTTTCTCTTATAGCATTGCATCACAGGTATTATGAATTTATCATTATCTATAGAGATAATTACAAAATAAAATCTTGGCTGTTAACGAAAAAAAAAACCTTGGCTGTTAGATTATGTGACTCGGAGTACTATTTTAAGATTTCAAGAATATGGTTCAGCTCGGTTTGCGTTTTTTGAAAAACTGAGTAGTTGGGTTCAGTTCTCGGCTTAACGCGCCACGAGTCTAGCCTTACCAAACCGAACCAAACCATATTGAACCGCAGCGGATCCAAAATATTTCGTCACAAAATTTAACTATCACATAAAAACTTAGAAATTACAATTCACCACTAGATCTACCACATTTACGTGACTTAAAAGGAAAAAAATTTGAGTCACTATCTAAAAATTTACAATTTTGTAAGCCAAATTTGTTTTTGAGTGTACTTGCCCCACCCCAAAGAGTGGATTGAACCACCGAGCCAAACTATCGAACTATATTTAGATATGACCATTGATCATCAGTGAAATTATATCCTCGGTTGGATTAGAGTATATAAAGTCTAATAAAACTCTAAACCTTTACAGTCTTTACTCTTTACTCTCTCATCTCAAGTTCTCTCAACTCTCAATAGATGCAAAAGTGGAACTGGAAATCTCGATCGGCGTCGTCGACGTCTTCAATCTTCATCCTGTCACTCCACACCATCGACTCCTCCCGGTCAGGTCCTCACAATCAACTCCTTCATTGGTTGGCTCCCCTTCAAGTCTTCCTCATGGATACATATATCGTATGATTTTTATGAAACTGAACCACCTAGTGTAACACCTGAGCTCGAAAAGCACGATTTGCTACGTAAGGCTCACGCACTGGCCAACTAAACACCTGAGTCAGCTAGGCCTACTATAGACCCACCTAGTTATAGTGAGTGGTCACTTATAAAGCATATACATTTTCTACATTTAACCGATGTCAGACGAGGATATTACACCTAGATTACAAGTTGGGAGAAAAAAAATCTTACGTGTTTTATGATTTTCAAATACAAATTTGACATATATATATTTTTTCAAAATTATAAAACACGTAATTCGTAGTACTTACGTGTTTTATAATTTTTTTAAAAATAATAAAAAAAATATATGTCAAATTTGTATTTGAAATACATCATAGTTAACTAAAAAAATCGAACATAACCAAGGGCGGATCTAAATGCATTGTGAGGGGGCTCAAGGTCACCTCAAAATTTGCCAATAAAAAAAAAATCTATGTAACCCAAACTCACTCGCCAACCCCCTCACTCACCCCACTCTCTCCATCAATCACCAAGTTTCCAAGAAACCCTATAGTACTCATCTGAAATCTCTCTCTCCCTCATTCATTTGGTGTTGTCTTTGATCTCCCACAAAAATTACCAAAAGAAACAACAAACATTTACATCTCAGATTTAGTTAAGTTAAGTTCTTTTATAACTATGTATGTAATGGGTACGTTTATTAAGTCACCGACTATATGTAATTCTTTTTTCGATAAGTTATTAAGCATGGTTATTAACCGTATACTGAATCTGTAAAACCTTATTTTATTTATAATATTTTTTCTAATTACTATTTTGACTTTAATCATATCCTAAATCTATAAAATCTTTTCTTATTTATATTTTTTTTGTAATTACTATTTTGATTAGCTAAGGTCATTGTATTTAAAGTGATCAGAATAGATTTTTTAAAAAAAAATAGTAATTTTGTAATAAATACGCATTAATCTTTTTTTCACATTTTAGGTATATATGAATTAATTATGTGACTATATATGCTAAAATATGAAATGCATAATTTTTTTATTTTTTCTGTCCATAGGACGGATATTCAACTAGTATTTTCTAAATATCAAGCCTACGTGCACCAAAATCCTGAATCCGCCCCGAACATAACGATAATTTAAAAACGAATAGAGTACCATTAAGAGCATAGCTTTCGCACAATAGAAAGACGTAACATCACAAGAATATATGAATGCGAAATTGCATCATTGTTATAGCAACCACAATAAAAATGAGCATCAACAACAAACATATGTTATAGTTTAAGTAATGATTATATAGTTTGTGCACTCCAGAAAGTAATTTGCGCGCAGAGCAAACTGAGTTTGCTTTATTAGAGTTTTACTTTAGAAACTACTTTTGGAAAAGTCGGTTAATTTATCAGAGGCAAAAGGTACATTCAGGCCATCGAACTTTTCGTAAAATTATAGCCGACTATCGAAACTTTAAAACTATAGTTTAGGCCACTATACTTAAGTTATGATGCATCCGTGCCCAAAAACATATATTTGGGCCACTCAACTATCCACAAAGTTTCAATCGACCACCACAAAGTTGCAATCCGGCCACCACAACTTTAATTTTTGGGCACGGATGCATCGAACTTAAGTACGGGCCAAAGTGTAGTTTTAAAGTTTCAGAATCGAACCATTTTGCAAAAAGTTGCCCAGATGTACCTTCTCCCATTATCAAACATTAATTTGTCATTTTGCTTTTGTTTGATAAAAGAATAAAAACTAACCATATTATTTAAAACTTCTTTCGTTCTACACAAAAAGTCTACGTTTAGTCTAATAAATAATAAAACTATAATTATCATTAAAGTAGATCATAATTATAAAAACATTTGAGTATAGTCAAAGGGTCGTTTGGTAATCGGGATTAAGGCCGGATATGATTAATAAGCCGAATAATCGGATGTTTGATACGCAATAGGCGGTCGGAACTAATAGTACGAGCTATCCGGATAAAGTTCTTATCCCTCGCTAATAATACCAAGGTTGAGGGTGGTATTATTAGCGCCCTCACTAAAAAAATAATATGTGATTAACACTTTTAAATCCAAAATTACCCCATTTATAAGTGGGGATTAATAGTGAGGCGCTAATAGCACCGGGATTAATAACACTCCTTATCCTTGTCCAACTATCAAACAAGCTCAACGTGTTATATCACATGTGAAAGACGTAAATTTAAAAAGTTAGGAAGATTGTAGACGTTATTTAATTTTTTGAAAGTGGATTTTTCAAATGAAATATTTCAAAATAGAATAATGGACTCTTTGCTTAAAACAGAGATAATATTAAGCAACGGTAGATCTAAAAATAATTGGATGCTTTGATTTTGATTTCAACATTTATAGATTCAGAAAAGGAAATATTGAAATCAAAGATTTTATTTCAAATACATAGCGTAGCTTCTTTGGTTTTTTTTTTTTTTTTTTCTTTGTTCAATGGAGGGGTAAAGCCCTTAGAGCGTCCACAATAAGCACTCCCTATATATCTCTATATCACACTCTAAACATCTCGTTTTCCGTTCAAGTTTTACTTTTAACACTCTAAAAAAACTCACTCCAACAAGCACTCTCTATATAACCCTCTAAAAATTAAATATCTCTCATCTCAACTAACAAATCATTATATTTTTCTTTTTATTTATATTTTCCACCACAATTAAAATAAAATATTTTAAATTTTATATACTATGAAAAATATATTGTACTCTCTCCGTCCCTAAATTATTGTCTTATTTGACTCGACACCGATTAACAAAAATAACCGACTTAATTATTAATATTGGTATAATGTGTAGTTTCTTTTAATGTCTATGTGTATATGACACATAATTAAAATAGAAAAAAAAATTAAGGGTAAAATGGTAAAAATGATCTCCTAACCTATGAAAATTTCAAACAAGACAATTATTTAAGGACGGATAAAAAAAATAAAATAATTATTTTGGAACGGATAAAAAAAATAAGACAATAATTTAATGACAGAGAGTATATTTTAATAATTTTTATTCCAAAATATTAAATAAAAGTATATTGTGCTCAAATAAAGTGAGGAAAATGTAGAGGATTTGAGTCACTATTCATGTTAAAACTCCCCCTATATTTAGAGGGTGATTTAGTTGATTTTAGAGATAGATGGTGGACTAGAGGAACCATTAGGATCAAGAAAGGTAAAAATCTCTAAAATTGATTTTAAGTGGATGGAGGCCATCCACTGTGGACGCCCTTAAACAACCCTAGCAATACACACCATTGTTTCTCCACCTCCTACAACCCATGTAGTCCTTCAGCAGCTCTACTACACATCCTGGAGGTTACATTAATAACAAGCCCTACCCACTTTTTTTTTTTTTAATTATTGGGATCAATAGTGGTTCCCTACTTACCCCTTGGTAACTCGAACCCACGACCTATCGGTTGTAGGTGAAGCGTCTTACCGCCGCCTGAGCTGCACTTACTTGTCAAGCCCTACCCACTTTAGTCCTCCATTCTTTTGCTAAATTATCAGTCACTCCATTTGCCTCTTGAAGAATTTGAACTAATCTACATTACTGGTTTCTTGTCAGCAACTCACAAATATTAGAAACGATATTTCAATCTGTATTCTACTCCTTCCGTTCTTTTATTGCAGTAACAACCTCTATGAAGTCCGACTCCACGATATTTTCATAATTGAAGGGAATTAAAGAAATTGACCAAGTCTAAGAGCTCTAGAAAGCGAAAGGAACTAATTATGGAGTAGATATTTATGATTTAATAGTGGTAAGAGTTCATTTGGATACATCATTTTTTAATTTTATAAATATTCAAATTTTATGAAATTTAAATAGCGTGGAATTTACTTTCAAAATCATAGCAATTTCATGGTTTGGATAATGTGTGAAATTCAATTGTAATTCTAGATTATAGTTAAAATAAGATTTCAATAAAATGTCAAATATCTAGTCTAGCCTAGTAGTATTGGTAGTTAGTGATTTTAAATGACAAAAGTACAAACCTTGCAAACAAAAAAATTATAATTTTTTTATATTTTAAAAAATAAATAGCATATAGTGGCGGTAGTTAATGGCGGCGGTGGATGCTGGAGTTGGCGACAGAAGGGTGGCAACCGGAATTGGTGGTGTCCAGCAGCGGTGGCCGGAGTTGGCGGTCGGTGGTAGCTGCCGGATGTGGTGGCCGGCGGCAGTGCTCGGTGGCGGTGGTAGGGATGGAGGCCGGGATTGGTGGTTGCCGGAGGTGGCGCCCAGCGGCGGTAGTCGGTGGCGATGGTTGGAGGTTGCGGTCGATGGTGGCGGCCAGCGATGATGGTGGTGTTGGTGTTGAAAGAAAGGTGAGTTGTTATTATGTTAAGTAATAGAGAAAAAAAATGTAACAAAATTTTGAATTTAAATTAAAGTGGCGCTATTAGCACCATCTTTTTCTATTAATACACCCCTAAAATAAATTACAAAAATGTCATTGTTTTGTTAGACATAAATACTATTTTCTTACTAAATACACTCACCACTATATTGTGACACTCACTAAACCTCTAAATACACCCACAAACAATTGTTCAATACACCCTCCTCCATAATAAGCTATAACAATTGCGTATAAATCGATTCTACGCCATTGCCAGAGATTATACGTCATTGCCAAGGGACAATTAATCTCTTCACTTCATTCCTCTCCTCTACTCACTTCAATTCTTTCCTACGTTAACTTCATTATACTACAAATTTTTCATTTCACTTTGATTTTTTTTATGCATTTACGTATGTTTAGGTTGGGATTTGTTCGGGACTGGTTTGAGGAACACCACAGTGGTGTTCGGGAAGCACCTGCAAAACATACCAGTGGTGTTCGGGAAGCACCTGCAAAACACCACAGTGGTGTTCGGGAAGCACCTACAGAACAGTTGGGGTTGCAGAACATCACAGAGATGTTCGGTAAGCCCTTGCCGAACACCACTGTGGTGTTCCTCAAATCAGTCCCGAACCGAAAATGAGAAGAAACCCAATATATCTCATATACATTGCAACTAAAATGAAATTTAACACAAAAATTGAAACGAAATTGCTATTTAAATATAAAAATAAATACATTTCATACTTAGGGTCTTCCTCATCTCGAAATCAGAGTTGCTCTTTTTCTTATTCTTCTTTTTCTTCTTCTTTCTTCTTCCTTGTCTAATGGGGAGTTTGGGAATTGGGGGGTTTGCAAATTGTTGAGTTTGAAATTGGGGGCTTTGCGAAGCAATGGAAGTTGAAGCGTTCTCGCGATGTTTCTGTTGGCCTGCGTTGTGTTTTGGTTGGTGTATTAAGAAATTGGGGTGTGTGTGATGATATTAGGTGGGTGTATTAGGAAAAAAATAATGAGTTAATTGAGAGGGGTAAAATGAGAAATGTTAAGTAGTGTATTTAGAAATTATGTTAGTGTAAAATTAGTGAAGGGTGTGTATTAAGAAAATGAGTGTATTAATAGGAAAAGGTGGTGCTAATAGCGCCACTCTTTAAATTATTAGGTTTTAGTATAAAATTAGTTTTATAGAATTAAGGCATTTGTAATTGCAATTCAATTCTAATTCAAAATTTTAAATATGTTTCCAAATAACGAAATTAATTTTAAAGACTCTAATTTCAATTTCAAATAATAAAATTAGATTATCAAACGGACCCTAAAAGAACTTATGTTGGTGGGTAAAATTAATATATTGGTTTGTGATATTTTTTTACTGTACAAAACCTTTTTACTTGCATTTATAACTTGTTTACCATCATATGATAGAACATTATCATCCTTACTCCAAAAAATTACTACTAAGTGATCGGTTTTTACCTGACGTGAATAAAAATCTTATGCATACCGCCTGTCATTCCCATACCCATATCCTTCGTAAGTAGGGACCACAAAAGCGAAGTTTTCTAGCACTTCAATGCATTACCTAATCGCTTAAATGCTACATAAGATAGAAGTACCTCTCTCGTTCTCTCTCCATCATCTATAAGTTATAATCGAATATTCATTCAGTTCAACTTAAAGAGTTTACGTTTGAAAATTTTAATTATTAAGGGATATATCAGTGTCATTAGAGTTGGTCATATTTAAAGATGAAAGATTATAAATATTGTAAGTATATTTTTTTGAAAATGAACTCTTTAAATGAAACATCCTAAAATAGTAAAGTGGACGGACTCTTTGCCTGGAACAGAGAGAATAGTCCATTATTCTATTTTAGAATATTTCATTCAAAAAATCTACTTTAAAAAATTATGCTTACGATTTTCGTAACTTTTCATCTTTACCATTCAAGTATTAACTTGTGTTGTAAGCATCGTGATTGTGCTTATGTATTTTTGTAATCACAGTCAAACTTTAATGACACTTTTATATCCCTTAATTATTAGAATTTTCAGACGTGAGTTCTTTGAATGGAATGGATGGAGTATATAAGATGCCTTAATTTAAAAGTAAAGTATCTCATTTATACAATGTCATAATAATACTAAGAGTAATGTTAGAGTAGCAAAATTGATTTACAGATTTGGTTTACAACAAACGTTGAAGTATTGTACGGTAAAACTATCGATGCATAGATAGGTAGTAATGTACAACACTTCAATGCTTATTATAAATCAAATATGTAGATCAGTTCTGTTGTTCTTTCATTTTCGAAAAGGTTGTAGTGTAGACCAATGCATATTATTATTAGATACAATGAAAGCTAACTCCAATGTAACCCAATACTAAGTAAGAAAGCCTCGACGAAGGCCTTTGGATTCAAGTTTCAACAAAGAGCGCCCAAATCCTTTACTCCATGCGTCCAAAAAGACTATTTCGAAATAAGACTATTTTCCTTCCTTGTTTCTTCTAATTTCTGTCCTCCATCTTGAACTTACTAAATTTGTACTCACGCTTTCATTTCCTTACTTTGTATGGTTATGTTTTTGGGACGAACAAATCAAGCTAATATGCCTAACCTCTAAGAAACCACGCGTTTTTTTCTGGATAGGATGATCATCTATTCAAAAGAAGTTCAATTTTATCTTCTATTCTAGCCGTCGAATCTTCCCCATGTGTATGGAAATAAATATCATTAAAAAGGACCATTAAGAGAAAAAAAAAATACCACGAATATAACTTTTATTCCAAGATCACCAATATCCATAATAATTCTAACAATAAACTAGAGCTTTATAAGAAAGGAAGACAAAGTAACAAAGCCTAGCTAGCTTTAATATTTGAGGATCTACTTGATAGCTAGGGAGATGGGGAGGGACAAGAGGCATGCAAGAATTGGAAAATTTGTTCAAACTCCTCAATGAATGTCAAATTTTGGGTAAGACATTAAAGATCCCCCAACCCCCATAACAAAGACATACATCTCAGGAGGAGTTATCATCATGAACAACTTTAGAAATGGATATCTTGCAACCAAAAGTAGGTTATGAGAATAATGAGTTACCATCCATCATGTATACTCATAAAACTTGACACCAAAGATAATCTTGCACACACACACACACACACACACACACACACACACATATATATATATATATATATATATATATATATATATAGTAGAGATTGAGAAGACAAGTATTAAGCTGCAGACAGAAAAAGGTGTGAAACTTCTCTATATATGTCTTTGCTGAAAACCTAAGGCACACTTTGATTTCCATCTCAAGAGAAACAATCCGACAGATAAATCTTTTGATTAAAATCTTTAACATGATATATAAAATCCCCATTCGGCAAAAATTTTGTTCAAGCAATGGTTGACATCTCAAAGTAGGACTAGAACGAGAAGGCGATGGAACCAAGCATAGGGAAACAGATCATATCTATTTAAGAAAACCCAGTAAAAACTTTTTTTCCATAGTACCAAACTTCGAGAGATGGCATCCGTTGTGAAAAATATGATTGCGATTCCAGATTTTCTTTTTCAGTATAAGTATGAAATATATACTCCCTCTGCCCCATTTTTGAAGTCCTAGTTTATGTTTCTGGTTGTCCATTCCATTAAGCACCTAGGTCAACACCAACTTATAACCAAAGTGGGTTGAGACTAGAGGTGACAAACCGACGAGTTGGGCAGCGCCTATGTGGTTGACGGACTCAAATGGTCGGGCAAGTGAGTGCCAAATTGATAATATGAGCATAAATGGGCTTCGGCGTTCATGGGCGCCCATTTATCTAATAACATAAAATTATCAATTAAAAATGAACATTACAAAAAAATCATTTCCATTAAAGTCTTGGATAAAATTTTTATTAAAACATATATTAATGTTGTTCATTAGGTACTTAAATGACATAAACGAGTTTTTTTTTCTTAATTATTCGTAAGCATTTATATTATACATGTACTATACGGATAGTTACTAATATGCGCGTATTGTATGCATAGATATATATATATGTTTCTGAAATTATACTTTATACGTAAATCATACAAAAAGAAATTCATAGCAATTTGAATCATATCGATCGGGTGAACGAGCGAAAAATTATGTCTTAAAAACCGTGAGAGTAGCAAGTAAATAACACTCTCGAGTGTCATTTTACTCGCTACCATGATGGTTTTCGGGCATAATTTTTTATTCGTTCACCCAATCGAAATAATTTAAATTTATATAGATTTTTTTTTAAATAATCTATAAATGGAGTATGATTTCAAGATTATATTTCTTAACAAAAATCACATTTCTAACTTTTTTATGTTCATGGGTGCCCATTTATGCCCATAAAAGGAATTGGGCTTTTATGGGCACCGCCCATTTGTGTCCAATAGAAATTTGTTGATGTTCATACATATTAAAATGCGGGCCTGAACGAGCAAATGAGTGTGAATATAAATTGCCACCACTAGTTGGAACGCATGGTCCACTAAGTACATGGATCAAGGGTCAACTAGCACCACCACAAGCTCATCCAAACGTCCATGTTAGTGCTTAATGGTAATGGTTATAAGACACATCTAACCAACGTGGGTTGGAGGACTTCACAAATTTAATGTACCAATACTATAGCCCTGTTTGATTTGACTTATGTGATGGTGCTTATTGCTTATGACTTATCATAAGTTATTTTTGAAGTGTTTTTAACTTATGGAGAGATAAGTCATAAGTTATGTACAAGCCACTTAAAGCACATATGAGACTATAAGTTATAAGCACTCGGAATAGTGCTTATTTCTATTTTTTAAAAACAAGTAAGCCATCTTCTTTAGTAAAACTTTCTATATCCCAAGATTATCCCTAATAATAATAATAATAATAATAATAATAATAATAATAATAATAATAATAATAATAATAATAATAATAATAAAGAAAATAATAATTAAAGAAAATAATAATTAAAGAAAATAATAATTAAAGAAAATAATAATAATAATAATAATAATTAAAGAAAATAATAATTAATAATACATATTAATAATAAATAAATAATAATAATGATGCAAAGAATATTTAATGATGACGGTATTTTAGTCTTATATTTTAATTCAGCACTTTTCAGCTTATCAATCAAACAGTCACGTTAACTTAAGACAGCTCATCAATACTTCGAAAAGTTAAATCAAACAGCGCGAGTTTATAAGTCATTAGCTATATAGCTTGTACATAACTTATGACTTATCTCCTCATAAGTCAAACCAAACGCTTCGAAAATAACTTATGGTAAGTTATAAGCAATAAGCAAATGCACATTAGCTAAATCAAACAGGCCCTATGTGCCCCTGTTTGTACCACTAATGAGAACATCATACCCGCTAACAAAGTAGACCTACACTAGTTTCATGTTTTCAGCTTTCCAAACCAAGGCTATATATATATATATATATATATATATATATATATATATATATGTGTGTGTGTGTGTGTGTGTGTGTGTGTGTGTGTGTGTGTGAAATTAACAACAAACAAATGCTAGATTTACTTAATTCAACTCAAAAGCTTATATTAGCAGCATAATTCGGGTCACTTAAGTCATAGTCATAAATTTTGTTCCAAACTAGTGCATATTGGTTCTAGCCAAAAATAGTGCAAAAGAGACTATTTACTGTCTCGATTAAAATTTCGCCTGAAGGGGATCGTACAGTACAGCTCGAAATTCATGTTTTGACTGAAATATAACAGAATTGTGTTTTCTTAACTACTCCCTCCGTTCCAAGTAAAGAGTCCACTTTCTTTTTTTAAAAGTCTAACATGTAACTAAATCAAATCAAAATTTTACTAACTTTACTTATGTTTTAGGAAATAAAATTTTATTAATTAAAAACTACCTTAATAATACTATGGATTACAACTTTCGTAATTTTGTAAAAATAACTACATTTATGTAAATTATTGGTTAAACTTTAGCTAAATTGACCCAAAAAAATTAAAAGTGAACTTTTTCCATGAAAAGGAGGGAGGGAGTATATTAAATATTAAAGTAAGGGTTGAGGGTTAAATTAAAAGTGACAATTATGAAGCAACGTTAAAGCACTTTTGGTACAGTTATGTTATTGCAGGCTATTATTGAGCGTTAGTTCTAATGTTGTTGATTTTTTTACTCCCTTCGTCCCGGATAAATATTTCTACTTTTTATTTTGGGATGTCCCAACTAATGTTCCTAAATACTTTTGATCTATCTATTTTCTATCATTCTTTTTAATATATCCTTAAAATTTCATTTAATATAAAACATCTCAAAGAAACTCAATTATTTAAAATAGTTGAACTCAATTAATGTTCATAGGTATTATAGTCAGAACACATTTTACAGCACATCATTAATTATATTTCTTATGTTTTATCAATTAGGAACATTTATCCAGGGAGTATTCAAATTGCTTGTTAACAAAGTTTAGGAACTAATTGTGATGAGGTTTGAAAACTAATTAAATGATGTTATTGACTAGTATATTATGTTGGATGCTTTATTATTTTTATTTTTTTACGTGTAGTTTCGTGTTTTGGTGTAGATTTGTGTTTGTTTTGAACAAATATTAATTAATTTGTTACTGTTAGAGTTTTTACTAGGAGCATTTGGTAAAAATAAAAATTTATCAAGATTTATCAACTTAATCGAGAAATTATAAATTGCTATAAAGAATTAATAAAAAGTGCAATAAATTCGAAACGGACGCCCGTGTACTCCGGTACGTACCTACGTTCCATTTTGATGGTCAAATCAAAATGGCTCTGACTACAATATTTTCATCTTGATTGGATGACTAGATCATGAAATTTTATTGTTATAAATAAAAATATATCTACTCGAACATATTTGCAAGCCACTATTCATGTGTCTGTCCAGTATGGGAGACGGATATGGTCTACAAGTGTAGTATTATCTGGGTGTGACTACTTCAAATTTTCAATATAATATATATATATATATATATAAATTTTCGTGTTTTAAGGGGGCGTAGGAAGAGATCAAACTTAAAACCTCACATTTTGTGTAGCCCAATTCTACACTGAGTCACCCCTTAAGGACAAATCTCAATATATACAAGAGTGGACACGGTAAGGTCAAACCCTAAAATGTGGCCACTGGGATGTGGGACTTCTTAAAGTTTAAGGTTTCAATTTTTTTCTTTTTCAGGGACAAAAAGGAAAAACATGGTTAAGAGGTTAATAGAACTCTATGAAACCGTTTGGTAGTCAGAATTAAGGTCAGATAGGAATTAATAAATTGAATAGTCGGATGTTTTGTACGCAATAAGCGGTCGGGATTAATAGCATGAGTTATCTGGGAAAAGTCTTCATCCCCTCACTAATAATACTAAGGAAGAGAGTGGTATTATTAGCACTCACACTGAAAAAAAAAAAAAAACACACGTGACTAACATTTTTAATTCCAAAACTATCCCTAACTTACAAGTGAGAATTATTAGCGAGGGCGCTAATAGCACCGAGAATAAACTAATTTTTAGTGAGTGACAATATTTTTCAACGAAATTCCCAAATCTTAGTAATCATCTTTCATAGCTATGAGTAATATATTTGCATTGAAATAACTTGAGTGTCTTTTGATAAAAATAGGGTTATAATTTATGGCCCTCTTGTTTGCTCAGTGTCACAATTGAGAGTCTATGGCTTCAATTTGCACATTAAGATTTAAGGTTGCATTGTGGTTGCAATTGAGGGTCAAGGGTTTCTGTTAATATTTGGATGAAAAGTCGTCTTGTGTCATTCAATTGTATTTTTGTAAGGTTATTTTAATATCTTAACACTTAGTTATTAAGAGTATTTTTATCTATCCTGAGGAACATGTCAAGCACATGAATTTTAAAGAATATGTCAAGCACGAAGACAAGCCCACAAAAATGCACGTGGATGGACGACTTTCATTCAAAATTTGACGAAAACCCTCTTTTAACCCTCAATTGCAACAAAACTACAACCTTAGACCCTAATGTGCAAAAATTGAAGCAACTAGACCCTCAAGTCAAGTGTGATAGTGAGAAAACTAGAGGGCTATAAAGTGCAATTAACACTAATGTGCAAAAATTGAAACAATCAGACCCTCTAGTGTGCCTAATTAGAGCATTTAATCTCTTTCTTAATGTATGTTAATAAGAGGACGTGGTTGTATATAGAAAAATTGTTTAGGGGATTTTAGGTCGTACTACCATTTTATAATGAGTAATGCTAGAATGAGAGAGGAAAAGGTGATACATAAATAGGAAAAATAACATAGTCCATAAAATAAATAAAAAGATGGAGAAAATTTAAAAATTAATATTTTTTTTCCACCACGCAAGTGTGTGCCACATGGCTAGTTTTAATTATTTCTTGTGTCCCAAAATAATTATGTGAGGACATTTTATACCCTAACAATGTCGTTGAGGGAGAGGAAGTTATTAGAGGAGGCTGCAGTAAATTACGGGACATGGTAGTACATAAATAATTGTTTCGATATTTTATACCCTAACAATATTGTTGAGTTACCAAAAAATAATTAAATGTTAATAGGGCGAAATTCAGCTCAGTACCTTTGAATGAATTTTGAACAGCTTTAGTCCCCTATAATTATTTTAAACCGAAAAATAACACTTTTGTTGCGAAATGTTGTCTTTGCCCTTAAAAAATATGGAACATGCACGCTATGTATCGCAAAATAAAATTGAGGCATCGTAGTTCAAAGTGTGCATCGCGATGCACAAAATTGTACTAAAAAAGTACTGTTTTCATGCATCGGGATGGACAACTTTTATTTCCAATGCACAATATGTTATGAATATTAGGGAATTAAAGATTAAATGAACTCTCCAAGACACTTCTAAAAAAGTGGTCACTTTCTGTTGAATTTTTATATTCGGGATGGGCTAAAATTTGTTTCCCTTTCGGAGGCGTTGCCCCTGAACCCCCACGAGGGGCGCTGCCCCCTCAACCTGACCGGGAAGGTCAATCCCCGTTTCGTTGTAGCAGCAATCAGCGATTGGCGAACAATATTGATACTACAAAGATACAGAATTAAAATAAGTTTAAAAATTATACTGGTCTTATTTTTTGATGATGAACTGGCATGGAAAGAAACTGAGAAAGAGAGAGAGAGATGAAGACTGTAGCAAAAGTAAACATTTATTATAATGGAATGGAGAATTTATAGCAGAAAATTAAAGGAAGACAATGCTTAAAACATTGTTTAAATTGCGAAAGCAGGTCAATTTATCACTTTAAATGGACTTAAGCAGTTGTAAATAAAAATGAGGGCATAAAGCGGTTGAAAATTTGTAAAAGTAAACCGGTCAGCAATTATTTCATATTAATAAAACTAGGGTGAATTACAGGTCGGTCCCTTTTTGAACATTTGTAATTGCTCTAGTCCACTGTAGTTTTTTTAAAATCGAAAAAAGGTACTCTTGGGGCAAAAAAGACGATTATGCCATTAATGAAAGAAAAACACGCGCTCATCAATAACCTAAGGCATCGCGATGAGTAACACAAGACATCGCGATAAGTAACACAAAGCGTCGCGATGAGTAACAAAATGCATCACGATGAGTAACCCAAGGTATCGCAATGAATCGCGAATCAGGCTGCCGCACCTCGCCCCAGCGAGCCATCCGGGCCTTAACGAGTAGGGGGACAAAATGAAAATTTGAAGGCTGCCGTAGCTCACCTTAGCGAGACTAGGCACACCTCGCCTTAGCGAGCATAGATAAATTAATAGCTAAGGTAATGATCACTAGACTAGCTAAGGTAAATGAACAGCTAAGGTAATGATTACTAGACTAGCTAAGGTAATGACTAGATATGTACTATAATAGACTAGCTAAGGTAATGCTCTTTTGGATTTATTTTGGTCCATCGCGATGCTCTATTTTGTGCATCGCGATGTTCACAAACTGGGCATCGGGATGCAATGCCACTTTTTCAGATTAATTTTGGCATCGGGATTCAATTTGAAATGCACCAATTATTGCATCGGGATACAACAATTGCGCATCGCGATTAACAAATCTTCATCTTATATAGTTGAACTTATTAATTCCTTATAAATACGCATTCATCTTCGCATAAGATGAGTGTTTATAAATAAGCATTCATGCACACGCACACAAAACACACTCGCATTTATGTTGATTAATTCCTTATAAATTAATCAATCACATTATGAAATGATAAATTTTGTGTGCTCTGTTCCTACTATGGTAGCTCTGCAAATCTAGAATGATAAATACGCATTCAAATTAAAATTTTTTTTTCGTTTCCACATTTGTTTTGTGAATTTATATTTCTCCGATTTAAATGCTATGAAGCTTTCAAGCGGGGGAGCTGGGCTGTGAAAGTCAATCTTCATCATCAAAGAGACGGGGACATTTTAGGAAGAAAATTCTCAAAGTATATTTTTTCGATTTAAAAAAAAGAAAAAGAGGATAAATTGGAGAGAATAATTTTTTTTTAAAGTGTACCGGCCAACAATTTCCTGATAAAAGTAGCTTAGAGGCTGCCTAAAACTACAAAGTGCAGAATGCCATAACCTCTATTCGTTTTTTTTTGGCCCAGCCCACAAAATCAACAATCAATCAACGGAAAGGGAAACTCACTACGGTATCCTATCAAATGTAAATGCGAAAAAAAAGACTGTTAGCTAAGATTTACATATTTTTTGAAAAAAAAAAAATTTCAATGCAATTGTGGAGTAGGGTTGTAGATATGATGTGTTAACTAAATTTTTTAATATTGTTGATAAAACTCTTAATTTTTTGACATGAATATATTTAATCTGCATTTTTCTTATTAAATCCAAAGATTATTTTCGTCCCCTACAATTCTAGTGGTGAGACTTATGCCACATAGTATCAAATCAACATTTTCAATGGAGAGTCTCTTTTAATTGAATGCGAATAAAGATATAAAAATTGACACATATAATTGATAGTGTTAATACTTACAGCCACATGTGATCAAATTCATAATCACATTGGTGATGCTCTAATAGTCACCAATGATGTGATACAACAATCAATCAAATAGAACAAATTTACATATGGTACAATCATAGTTAATAAATATGCATATCGTATACATATAATACACATACGTATGAATAATTAGAAAAAAAAATTTGTTTACCATACTCAAGCCAGACTTAATTAAAAATACTCATACTTTTGAGTTGAATCATATAGTACATGTAAATAACTTTAAACGTATTGTAATTCACGTATTATACGATACATACAAAATTTTGATATAATTTTATTATTTCAATTATTTGATTTATATTATTAATTTTTTTTAATTGATCAAATAATATTTAACATGAAAATACTAATTATGAAGTATAAGAAATATTATTTGTTATAACTCAATACTTTTTCAATTACACACGTAAGAGTACGTATGCTTAACTATGCTTTCATTTGGCTATTAACCCATAGTTGTTTTGTGATTAATGGGTAATAATATGAAAATAATAGCTTTGAGAGTGTATAAATGTGAAAATATTAAGATATTTAAACTTAAAAATGATGAAAATATAAAGAAATTCATACAAAATATAACATATTTTTAGTCCCGTACATTCAATCATATTCGTATTATATCCATATATACAAACGTATAGAAATATTTTAGTTTCGTACATTTATATCATATTCGTATTATATCCATACAAACGTATAGAAACATTTTTCCCGTTTACGTATTATTACGCCGAACTTTTTGTCGTAACTTTGAAAATAAAAAACATACTAAAAATGTACATATTCTTTACCATTTTATACTCGTCCCGTTTTTTACTAAGAGCTCGTTTGGTGTAGCGTTTTCAAAACTGAGTGGTTTAGAAACGCTGCGTTTTTAAAATGCAAATTTTTCAAAACACTGTTTTTTTTCTTATAAATGCGTTTGGGATATTGCTTCAAAACGGAGTTTTTTTCCTATCAGCGTTTTGGGAAAAAATTAAAAATTTCAGCGTTTTAAAACGCAGTTGCATTTTCAAAACGCAGTTTATTCTATTGCAGCATTGAAACGTAATCTTTGCAAATAAGCTGCGTTTTATCCTTGCGTTTTGACCAAAACGCACGACCAAACACGCTCTAACTACGAGTAGATACGCACTTAAAACCTAGTCGAAAGAAAGGAAATAATAGAGGTGCAAATAGGGGGAGGAGCATATAAATGACGAAAAAAGAGCGGTGACCCCCGTCTAAACACAGAATATAGAATATAGAAAGGATCTACACCATGAAGTGACTATGGTACTCTTTAAAATCTGTAAACGTAAGTTTTTAAAGTAGAGTGGTCCATAATCTTCCCATGTTGATTGAATATAACTCACAGTGAATGTCACTTCCAGATTACCCAATTTATGCAATCGTCCCTATCTTGAAAGAGAAAGGAAACTGAACATCAAACTATTAACTCTGTAATTATTGAGAGAACTCCTTCCCTTGCCAATAATTCTTCTGTGGTCCAATAATGTACTTGAAAATGGGATTCTAGGGAACAATGCTCCCAGTCATAGGGTCACGGCACGCAGTCATGGTCCCCGGCCTTTTGCGTTGAAGAGAATAACAAAAATCAACAGATTCATCTGAATTTCAACTGTTGCAGAGTTCACAAGGCCACGACGGATGGCAATAATTCCGGACAGTTAAACGAACATAATGAAGTTACCGAGTCACAGTCACTATTCTACATGGTAGAGTATAATGCAGCTTGATCCCGATACCGATACTTTCTTGTAGTACCAACCTTATAGTGCAAAGTTCACAAAATGAACCTTAATACTGCATATTTGGACAATCAACTGCTATAAGGAAAATGTAAAGTTGATTATCTTGCTGATAATTAATACTCTGCAGTTGCAGGCAAACCAACTGTTAAGTCAATAACAAGTATCATTACAACAACTTTAGCATCAATTAATAAGATCACGGAAAATTTAATGTACATTGGAGTTTGGAGACATTTTTTTGCACAAAATGTGGGCGTATTTAATTTCTCAACCCCCAAACACGGATGGGTAAAGATGAGAAGAGAGCCAAAGCCAATTTCAAAAGGAAGAGAATAGAAACTGTCATCCTACTCAGAAAACGATAGTCTCTTGCTAGTACACTTCTGGGAAAGAATTTTCCACACACTTTCTTAGCCGAAAGGGACAAAGATAATGTCTGTTACCAAGATGCCAGCAGAATTATCGTGATGAACGGCTGGCGCTACCTCTACTGGAACCATCTTTCTTCCATAATGCCTCAAGATTTTGAAAGCACTTCATTGGTCGAACCTGCATAGATTATTAACACACGATGAAATGTGCAAGAGTCTCAACAAATAATTTATAAACTTGGTATAATACTGGTCACATCTCAAAGAAGTACATAGTGGATAATCCTCGATTTGAGCAAATAAATACATTCACTACTCCAACGTCCAAGCATCTCAATTAAAGGCCTAATTATCCTAAATATTTGTCAAATTCTTCATGAAGTGTTAACTACTAGCCCACTCTCAAGTCTCAACCAAAGACTGCGAGTGAGTGTATGTGAGAGAGAGAGAGAGAGACCTTCCAGCGCCTCTTGTGTCCAAGACTATTGTAAATAGACTCCAACCGTGGTATTATCTGCTCGAATGTCGGCCTCTTAGCTGGCTTCTCACTCCAACACTCCTCGATCAACCTGTTCGGCAAAAACGATGAAACCAAGACTTTTCATTAACAGATATCTCCCAGACTGATTAATGGAAACCAAGCGACTTTTTTTGAATAAAAGAAGAAAATTATATTAAAGAAGAAACAACATACAAGTGAGGTGGACAAGAAGTTCAAAGAAAAAACAGAAGGAAAAGAATAAAAGAATATTCGAAGTTTGTGACTAAACCTTATAGGCTTCGTTTGGTCAAGTGGAGAGTGCTAGAAAGTGAAAGTTTTTAATTATTTTTTATGTTTGGTTAGATGGAAAACCTCTAGAAAATATGGGAAATTATTTTTTCACAACTCCCTAATTTCCCAAAAGCTTCCCCTATATTTTCTCACAAAAAAAAGCGGGAAAATGGATCTTTCCCGTGAAAATTGTTCCTATATTTTAGGTTCTCACTTTGCACTGTGCAGACTTATTTTTCTTATCAATTCACCCACTTTTTATGTGAAATAAATAACTTACTCTGTATTATCTAATTCATCAGCACATAATTGTTTTTTTTTCCTCGAAACTTCAAAGTTGTTTTTTTCTCCTCAAAACTCCATAATTGTAGATATTTTACAAAAATATTTAATGTTAAGTAGACATTTCTGATTATTCATGATAGAAGTATTGGGTGATGAATAATGATAGTAATCTAGCCTTTCTATATTCCAAACAATTATTAGTAAGGGTATTTGGGAAATAAATCTTTCTGAAATAATATAATGTAAGTTTCTGAACAATTTACTAGAAAATCCTCATTTAACCAAACAGATGCAGGAAAATTCATTTTCATTTCTTTTATTATCACTTTCGACCATTATTTTCATGCTAAAACAACGAAGCCATACAGATTGGTAGTTGGAAAAGTAGTTATTAGGACCTTGAAATTGAAAAATAAAAATAAAAAATTTATTAATCCTGCCATTATTAGCTTTTCTTGATGATCTTAGAGTATGCTCTTATTAATTGTTCATTGCTATTTGCTGCATTAAATTTTTAAAGTCCATCCCTACCTATGTAATCTTGAGTCTAATATCACCATTCTTCCAAACAATATAAAAAATCCACTTCCCTCATGGATGCCAACACAGCCAAGGAAAAAGACTTCAATACCCTCAAAAACCAACATTACCTCCTATTAAGTGTCAATCGAACAAAGATTTGAAGCGCTATTTGAAAGTTGGTCAAACTTCAGCAAATTGATGCTTTGTCGGAACTATTGATACCCAACAGATAGAGCAAAAGTTTTCATTGAGCGAGACATGTGTAGGCAAACGTCCTGAAGGAGAGTCAAAGTGGATCGCAAATGTGCCAACCCTTTGCAACACAAGGAGTGCCAAAGGCTACTTAACCTACACCTTTGCCCAACATAGCCTTGCACTGGTACCTATGTCCCCAGTTAGGCATCCAAATAAAGCACACTCACAGGGTTCCCTTTGATTAAAAAATCAAGTATAGAGAGGAAGAGTTTGCTGTTGAGGATGACTTTATCACTAATTATGGTTTACCTATACCACCACATTGGTATTCTGCTCCGCCAGTTAGAGCAGTAGGAGTAGACCAGTTTGATCGTGACAATCCTAGGGACAGGTATCACAGACAACCTTACCCTAGTAAGGTGAGTATGATGATGTCACTAGGAAAATCAATGTAGATGTGGCCACTCATGACAGTAGGTTAGATTCAGATGCTTTCATAGATTGGTTACCTGAACAAGAGAACAATTTTGATTTCAATGTTATGCCTGATGATTCGCGAGTTCGCTTTGCTATGATAAAACTCATCTGCAAAGAAATTTTAACATTACTTTTGGAGGGAGTTGTAACATAGTGGTAGACCCTCGAACCTATGATGGGTGGCCATGAAACATGGCTCAAAGAGAAGTATATACCTTCTTCCTATGCGTGCTAAGGGGATGCTTGGGCTGAACACTTTCTGAATGGGCTGATCACTTATTTGGTCAGACCAATACGTGAATCAGATAGTTCGGTTTTTTTAAGATTTTGAGCTCTGAATGGGTCTTAACGGCTCTGAATGCATCAGCAAAAAGAAATTTCCGAATGCGTATGTGGCCCGTCTGAACAAGATTTTGGATTAAAACTATGATTTCTTATTTCCATGTGTAGCCCTCTGATTTCAATACATGCCAGTCTCTCTCTCTCTCCCCCGCCCCTAAGGCCCCCAGACAGAGAGTTGGAGATTGGGGCATTGAAGTGGTGATGCCAAATTGCCAACTATTGTTGCAATTGGGATCTCAGTTTTGATTTCGTTTTACTTGGTGAATTTGGGTCAATTTTGGAATTAAAAGAAAATTTAAAACTGCAAATATTTCTACGATATTCTGTTGATTAGGAAAGCTGGGGTTTCTTCAGCAATTTGGGAGGTGATTGAGTTTCGGCAGTGAATTTGCAGGTGTTTTGATTGGTGATTTTGTTTCTGATCATGCATTTTTGATGTTTTTCATCAATGAACATATTTGTCAGAGAGGGAAAGGGAGGTAGAGGATGAAAAGAAAAGAGAAAAGGATAGGTAATAATATTTTCAGCCTTCACATTCAGCTCTTTATCAAACAGTATAAAACAATTAGTATCGAGCATCTCAAAACCACCTCTTAGGCTCCGTTTGTTTCATGGAAAATGACTTCCGGAAAATATGTAACATTAGAAAAATGTGGTCAACGGCAAACCACTGGGTCAATGGAAAATACCCCACTTTACTCCGTAAAACGACTTACCGACCCCATGGTCCGTAAGTTGTTTTCCAAAACAAGGCAACACTGTTTCTCTCTGTCTCCCTCCCAAGTTGATCTCCAGCCTCCATCTCTTCAACAGTCGGTTTCTTCATCCCTTCATCATTCATTCTTCCCCAGTCCTTTCTACTAAAAAAATATTGTCCCTCCATCTTAATTTCACATTTTCCAGCTCTCTTTCCTTGAAATTTCTCCCAAGATCTATATAACATGCTCAAGATCTGCTTTGTTTTCTTATTCTTTTTTTTTTCTTTGGCTTAGTTCTAGGGTTAATCATTATTTTGAGATCACAGATCTATCAACCCTTTTTCTTTCCTTCGTCTTCTTCCAAATATTTTTGTAAATTTGGAGGACTTAATTATCGTTATTTTTGATAAATTGCTTTTATTTTATAAAGAAGGTGAGAATCGGATTTGTTTATTCGGTATCTCCTTTGCAATTTATGATTTGTTTTTCTTTCATGGGATGATGAAAGTGAAAAAATTTGGGATGATGAATTCTCAGTTTTTTTTTTTACTTTTTTTTTTGCCAGAAGAGAATAGTTAATTTATTCAGTCTTTTCGTATAGAAGGTTTATCCTATTGATCTAATTTGCTTTAGATTTTTTCCTTCTCTCCCACGGATTGTATTCTATAATTACATTACATTACATAAAATGCTTTTCGGCACATTTTCAAATAATTTACCAAACACCGGAAAATGATTTCCGACACATTTTTGAAAGATTTACCAAACAACTGAAAGTAGAATGTTTTCATTTTCTGGAAATCGATTTCCAGAAACCATTTTCCAGAATTCATTTTCCTTGAAACAAAAGGAGCCTTAATAGATTCAGAAATTTCAGGGGTGTCTTCAGCTTTCAGCACTTATCACTTAAAAGGTCAAACACGACCTAACTATATCAAATGGCATAGCCTTAGACAAACCTCATTAGAGACTACATCACTAAGTTTAACGACCTTGTGCTCAAGTGTAAAGCCTACAAAGACTAATGGAGAATTATGTCCAAATATATCAGCAGGCGACCCGGTGACTTCAAGTGGGAGGATACTTTTCTAGGATACCTAGCAAAAGGCATTAAAGGCAGAGAAGCTCCTTAGGTTTCCAGAGGAAAGGGACCTCTCAAATTGGCGAGTCCTCTCATTTTAGTGCTAGGGTAAGTTCGCAGTTTACCCAACGAAACTCAAGCTACCTACACTAGTTGTTTCTCGGGCTATTCAGAGTCTCCAGAGTCTACAACAATTCACAATAGGGAGTCTCCACTCTTGAATCTCAACAGAGTAGCTCCACTCTGGTGCTTCCACTGTCATAATTGGGGTCACATTGCTTTGCAGTGCCACACCCTTCGCAAGTCATGGCTAGGATGTGGAACCCCAGAATGGGGACTTTGAGGATGTTGAGCAAGTGGTTAACCGATTAGATCTTCCTTTAAGATGATGAGTGTGAGAATGTGTAAGACCCGCCCCCTCCAGCCATCGTCATGTGGTGCCATATAGTTACCAGAGCTACAAACAGGCATGGAAATGTCAGGTGTGGACTGTGGAGACTGCACGCTAGTTATAGACGAGGGTATCTCAAAGAATGTGGTGTCCAAGTCTGTTGTTGAAGCTTGAGGCCTACCCACACCCGCATCCTTATCGAGTCATTTTAGTCGATAAGACTTCCCTTCCTGTGTCAAACTGTTGCCTAGTAGCTATCAAACCAGGGGACTACAAGGAATCCAAGTGGTGTTACCTATCGATGTGGCTCATATGTTGTTGGGTCATCCTTGGAATCTGATATAGATGCTCTTTACTTTGGAGAGAAACAGAAAGGTGTTTCGTAGCGGTGACAAACGAATCAATCTGATACCAGCAAGACCCATTGAACCTACCATTAAGCAAAACACATACTTTAGCATCCCACCTATCAGGAGTTCAACCTCTTCACTCATCGGGACTTTCTGCAAGAGAGTAGGGAGCCGGGTATCATTTTCACGCTCATCCATCATGGAGAACTCCACTAGCTTTAAAGTGCAAAGTTTATGCGAACCACCTAAGATTAGCCAACTATTGCACGAGTTTCAGTACGGACAATTGAGGAGATGGCAAAGGGGCTTCCTCCTTTGAGGGACATATATCATGCTATAATTTAGTCCCAGGGACCTAATTGCCTAACCTCCCTCACAATAGGTTAAAACCCCACTTGAAACTCCAAGGGCGCACGGAGATGAGTAGGCAGATTGAGGTTGTGTGTGGATACCAGAGCCATCAATAAGTATAGGCTCCCCATTCCCAGGTTTGATGACTTAGGTAGATCAGTTAGCTAGCTTTAGTATCTACTCTATGATGGACTTACGTAGTGGATATCATCAAATTAGGGTTCGCCCGAGTGGAAGACTGTTTAAGTTGTTGCATAAATGGTTGGTCATGCCTTTTCGGCTATCAATGTCCTAGCACTTTCAGTGAATTACAACCGAACTCTCAAGCCCCTTATAGAAAGTCCATTGTCTACTTCTATGACATCCTTATCTGTAGTCAATCAAGGGGGGAGCACTTAGTTCACCTTAGGAAAGTCTTTGTCGCACTTAGAGCGGTCCGCAATATGTTAACATAAGACGTGCTCTTTAAGGAAATACATGTGTTAATTCTCAGGATGCATTGTCTCCGATCAGGGTATTTCAACCGACTCTGATAAGGTGAGTGATGCAATTCCAATTCCACCCTTGAGAACATACAAGAAGAGCAACAAAAAGAGAAATGCATCCAGCTCTCAATGTTGAGGACTTATTTCCTTACTTAGACACTTTTGTGCCTTCGTCTGTGCATGCAGGTGTAATAAGCAGTAGACCAACACCTTCACAAGCTCATGTTCTTGCCATTCCTCCCACTCCTAAACCAACTCTTGACCTTTATGCTAATGTTTTGGATTTTCTTCCCCCAGTGGCTTTCTCTATTCCTAATATATCTCTTTTACAAAAAAAGTTAGTAACTGTTACCCCCCAATATCCCAAATGTATCCAAGTTTGTTCCCGACGTTCAAAAATCAAGTATTCAAACAAAACAAATAATGACATAAGAACACAATTAATGTTTTAACAGATTTGCTTGGGAAAAACTGATAACCCATCACGCAATGTTGTCCAGAAACCTGCGTTGGATGTATATTTCATCACTTAAACAGTGCTACACGTGCTAGATGGTGACCTTGTGTTAATTTAATGGTTTCATCTCTGATTGCTTTTTATGCTATTTACAAAGATGGACCTGGACATATAAAAATGCTTAAAGAAGAAACTGCCCCCACCTATTGGTCAGAGTCCATCAATTTAACTTCATTTCCCATTAATCAGCCACTTTTTTCTATTAAGTGCAATAGATAGAAGAGAGCATCAATAAACCATCAGACATGAAATGTTAAATTCAAAAATGAAGCGAGACAACAGTCATTGACAATTACTTAACTATTTAAGTGTATCCCATTAACTATGACCAGATAAACAAGAGATTTGTGCAAAATACAAAGCAGGCCAATTGCAGTAATACAAAACTACAAACTTAACTATTAAAATATCTTCCAGCAAATCCTAGGTAAAGAAGGAATGTCACGTGCAATCGAATAACAAGAAAGAAACATAAGGACTTACTCTTTAAGTCCGTGAGAGTAGACCTTCAATGGAGCTCTAAAAGGAGGACGTTCATTTGCAGCATACGCTTTAAGGACTTCCTTTTCATTCTTGGCTGGAAATGGTTCGCAGCCTTCAATCATCTTGAGTAGAGCGCATGACAAAATGTCAACTTACTAAAGCATGTGTTATGACCAACAAAATTTCCGAAAGATCAACACCCTTGAATCATGTTAGGGTTCAAGAAACTTTTACAAGCAAGACATCTTGGAAACGTGTTTAGCTGAAGAATGAAAAGTGAGAGACCTTACCTCTTGTAAAATTAAAGCAAATGAGAAAACATCCACTTTCGTGTCGTACTCTTCATTTTTGAAAACCTCTGGAGCCACATATCGACCTGTGCACATATGACAATACAAATTTCAATGGTTAGACTATTAGCATTTCCCTACCAATCGAAAGTTTTCAATATAATCACAGGTCTGGGGACAGGATACTTAATTACTTTGCTTGTCTTGAAAGGGAAAGGATTATTGTTTTCTCTCTCTCTCTCTCTCTCTCTCTCTCTCTCTCTCTATATATATATATATATATATATATATATATATATATATATATATATAACACATCTTCTTGTATCATAATCATGTAAAACTGCTACTCCACAAAACCAGATTTTCCTTTACTAACTAAGCAGATTTTTCAAAATTCATTTTGTTATTGCAAAGGACTAAAATTATCTCCAAAAGCAGCATAAACTCACAAGTAGTGTCTTCATACGTCAGAGGCCTGTCTTCTTCAACTCTTTTGTGACTTTTAGCAGCTCACTCACTCCAAAGTCGGCAACTTTTAGATGCCCAGTATCATCCCGCAGTATATTTCTGTTTTCTTACTCGCAAACAATAAGAAGTTTTTCACAATTTCAGACAAAAATGACTTCCCAACCCACTGCCTACATCAAGGAATCAGAAGGGCAACGACCAGCATAAACAAGAAACTTACGAAGGCTCAAGATCCCGGTGAATGATTGGGTCTGGCCTATTCTGATGCAAATAGTTCATTCCCCTGCAAAATTGCCAAAAGCATTCAAGGGGCATTCCTAAGTTAGAAACCATTCATTGATGATAATAAACATCACAAGGTTTTAATGATTTTCCTAGAAGCATGAAAATTCATACTTTACCAAATAAACGATATCTAACTCCTTAAATTTGTCCATAAATAATGGAAAAACGGAAGCCCTCAATCTGCAGCACACTTACTTTTCCTTTTCCCTAACTTAACCCAACTGCTATAACAAACCCATCTTCGCACACCATATCTTGTAGTTCATTTTCGGAAGACAAATTCAAATCGCAAACAAAAACAATGTACAATGTATTAATTCTTGAATTTGAAATTGCCATAGCTTAATACAAACTTGGCCCAATGAACTCTCACAAAACTAGCAACAAGCTCAGGACTTACAATTCTCATCATTTTGGTCATTGGACCTAACTTTCATCGTCAAAATAGTCACTCCATCCAATAACGTCAAATTTTGTAAATATTTGGCGTGATTTTTAAAAGGTATTTATGCCTTTTCCATGTTGTCCACAAAAGTAGATGGTGGAAAAATTGACTAGGAAACTCAAGTCCGATGACCAAAATGACAAAAATTAAAGTCCAATGGGCTTGATGCTAGTTTCAGAGAAGTGCAACACTAATTATCAAATTCCAAGTTTATGTATCCTCTACCTTCCATATGGTTGCCGTTGATAAATGAAATCATTTTTGTTTTAGATACATAGAACGTAAAAAAGTAAATTCAATCATTTAATTTCAAAATACAACTACTTTAATAACTCATGACTTCTGAAACTGAGCATATTTCTGAATAATTTTTTCTTAAACCCAGTACAGATGACAAGGACAAAGTGAATTATGGCCAGTAAACAATGGACAAATAGCTATTCATTACTCAAGTCAAGAAAAAGTTGGTACCAATCTATTATCTATGTTACATTGACTCTTCACTATTGCCAAAATACAAGTACCCACACGACAGGACATGGGTATGTATGCAGCAATTGGGCACCTACATTTAGGGTAAATTTTGGCAGGTCAGCCACCTGAATCCGCACCATATCCGATCCTCTTACCCCAGTCCAGACGGCATAGGTTCCAATTAACAAGTCCACGGTAACTCATTAAACTCAACCGAGCATTGGGTTAATTTTCCGGTTAACAGTCTTCTCTCAAATTTATTTCCTATTGATGTCACTTCCACTACCTCACAACTGTGTTTCTAATTTTCATCTTCTCTATTTACTGATACCCATCTTAACATTTTGATTTCGGTCCCAAAGTCTTTACAAATTGTGCTGAATATCAGTTGTCCAACAATTCAAACCATTAAGCTGTTATCAAAGTTGCAACTAAAACTTCGCTCAACGTCAAAAGCTTCCGTGAATCACATAATACTCTACAAGCACTTCTAGTCTTCTACACTTGACCCACAATCACACTCAATCAAAGGCTCCAGATCCTCTATTCATGTGAATCAATCTTAACTTTTCCTCACTGTAGTCCATACCAGTCTACCCATACCATTTTCTGCTCTCAATATATCTCTAGCCTCTGTCCTTTCATCTCTTTCTGTTATTTAATCCATTGTGGATATTAGTTGAGAAAGATGATTCTAATGTGTTTTGCCAGAAAGTTGCACCGGAATGGTTTGGAGTCCACTTCAGTGTCCATCACTCACTGCTGGAAAGCTATAGGTACGTATGAATAATGTTTCGGAAGCTTTACTTTTAACTACGAAATTATTTTCAGCAACCTATATCGGAAATGATATGAAATTTGGAACCGCAAGTTGCTAGCCTAAGCAAGATTCTGATTACACTGGGCAAAAAGTTCAGAGCGCGCGTACGCAGGCACACGCGTACGTATTAAACTTCAATTGTATGGGTACATTATCCATGACATTCATTATCTAATTTACATCAATCAAAGATATTGTAAAGATACGGTTGACGAGAGATATAAACTGAAGCATTTGGACAGACAAAATCTCTTTAGGTAAAAGCAAAACAACAATGTCTGCATATGGATGGGCAAAATCTCTGTAGGTAAAAGTAAAGCATTGATATCTTGAACATGAAAAAGAGAAGGACCTTGCGATATCCATTGCGAATCTCACAGCTGTTGTCAGTTTCAATGCGCCTTTTTTTTTCAAAAATGCTTGAAGGTCACCCTGCAACATACTTGGCTCTTGATATCACAGAAAATAACTGGTAAACATAGATTACGGGCGAAACTCCCCGCTAAAAACACAAAATAAGCAAATATAGTTCCATACTTTGCTTAAATGAGATTTTTCATCTTTCTTTGGGGAATGAGGAGAGGGGAACACCTACTAATGCGACAAGAGAAGACAATTTGCAACACCAAGTATTTCTTTAAGATGAACTCTGCAGATTTTCAATCACATCAACAATGACCCAATGAAAGAACCAATACCATATTACATTCATAGGTTTTGTTTTGTTAAGACCGTTGTGGCAGAACAGAGCCCTACACGCACACTTGAGCTTATGTGACATAGGAAAGCAGATCTTTTATATTAAACTTGAGAGTAATTCCCTAAGATCTACCTTTCACTTGGCTCCTACGATTTGGCTATGGACCGTCCACTAAATAGCACCTATGTTTACAATTTAAACAACTTAAAGTTAATAAAGTAAGAACTACATCAATTAACGAGCAATTACAGCATGCTTTGGCAGAAGAATAAGACACATCTTTCCCATATCCTACGACAACAAAATGATTGTTGCTCGCTATCAGTACCATAGCTTAAATTGAGTACAGAGGTTATGGGAATCGAATGCATTTAAAGTCGAAGATGCAATCTTAAAGAATAAACTATGAATACAGTTAGTTGCACCGTACAAAGTAAGTATCACAACTATTGGAAGCCCATATGGAAATCTTCAGTTTATGTTGCCAATAGTCCTGTTTAATGGACATACTAGTTCACCAACAATAATAAGTGGGGACAAACCAGCCTCCTTGTCAAGAAGATAATTCTTGACAATCCAAGAAGAAAATAAATATTCTAATAAACAAAAATGTAAATGCAAAGAAAATTCAGAAAAAGTAGTTATATTATAACAAGCAACAAGAAGTGGATCTGCGCAACAACAGCATTGATGCAAATCATGTACTATGGAGTATTTTGATTACTGTTTTTTGAATTTAATGGACCATACCCAGATAAGTGAAGGCCATGTTGACAGCCTGCAATGGAGTTTGGGTCAGCAAGTGCAGAAAGAAGTTCTGGGATGTAGCTCCATTGCATAATTCGAACCCTTTCGGCAGAAAGAAACAAGAAAGGTGGTGTCCATTTACAAGAAGCTGGCAATAGGTGTGTTCAGCTAAGCAGTGAGAAATGAAGAAGGAGCAACGTGAAAAAGTCATTAAAAGTAATTTCAATCTAAAACACCCACAAAACAATTCTGAATCCTATACATCCCGAAGTTAGACTTTTCACTACCAAAAACTCCAAATGTTCCTCCATTAACATTGTTAATATTTAGTTTAAGGATTAAGTTATTATAATCCCTCCTCCCCTCCAAGAGCAAATACCTATCTAATGCTAATACAAGTTTGATGTGATTGTAAAGTTTAAAACAAAAAATCAAATGGGTATGAAGTTTAGTTGCCAATAGGACAATATTTAACTGGATGTACTGAGGTTTCTTTATCTAATTTTGACTTTGTGGAAACAAAAATTATCAAGTGAGATTATTCATAACAAATTCTATAATTTATAAGAGGATGAAGTTTTGGAGTAAGCAGCTATGAAAAGCACACAGAGAAGATTGAGACACTGGCGATTGGCGAAGATGGTTGATCAATAATGTGGTCACATTCGTCACACAAGAGAGTATTTTTGAGCTGAAATTGATTACCAAAGTAAAAAGAAAATATAGTTCTCAAATGAGCATATAATTTTTTTTGATAAGTAAAAGATTGTATAAAAACGGCGTCAAAATAGGTGACGCGTCCTGTACACTAGGAGTATACACAGACCAAAATACTTGATTAATAGCAATATAATCCACAAAATCGACTGAAGGATGAGCTGAAGAAGGGAGCTTCTCCGAACACCAGAAGAATAGAAAGTTGAGCAGGGACTCTTTCAAAGAAGAAATAGAGGAATCCACATTCTCAAAAACCCTCCTATTTCTCTTGCACCAAATTGTCCAGCACACACCTAGCGGCGCAGCATCCCACACGCAATGAGCATATAATTGCGAAAGAAGATCTTGTTAATCGTATAAATAGAATGTTATAGGTACATCTTAGTCATTTGAAAGGTGTTCAGTAAATGTTTCTTTTAACTTGTAATTTTTAGTGACAAACTATATTTGTGATTCTAAAAGTTTTCCTATGAGGGTCGTTTTAGTCCAACTGATCACATTTTCTAACAGTGTCAAGAGTCCAACATGAATTAGACTTACTAAATACAGGAAATATTTTGTGGAGTTTTTGGATTGCAAAGTTTATTTAAAGAAGCTTTTGGCATTTATCTCTATGAATAAGTAAAACAGGCTGCCCACTGATCTTGAACAAGGTCTAAAAGGCTATTCCAGAAGACGCTACAAAGGATATGGGCCATATGGCCCGAGGTGAAGCGAACAAAACAGCACAATCCCAAAAGAAACCATAAATAGCAAACATCACAAAAGAAACTTACACTCTTTATGCTTAGGCTATTTTTTTTCTTGGTTTCAGGAGGGTTTCCAGGATTTATAATCCTTTATGGAATATTAAGATGATCTGAAGCTGGGAGCTTAGCCGCTTATTTTTCTACAAGTTTGTGCGGTACTTGACTGCTTTATATCATGTTGGGCAGCAGCACAGTCTTAAAGGCACAGTGGCTTTTTAGTGTCCCTTACTTTGAAGTTGCATATTCAGAGGAGAATTTTATTAATTACTCTTACCTCAAACAGAACAAGAAGGAAGTGAAGCACATATCAGTAAGACAGAAAAACTCAAAAAGATTTATACGAAAGAGAATCATAATAAATGCACTGACAGCACTCAATAGCACAGATATTTGAAAACAAAGGACAAAGAATTCTTAGGAAAAAATAGAACCTGAAAATTGAACTTATAGTTAATTAAAAATTAAATCAAAACTGATGGCAAGGAACGAATGAAGGAAGACCTTTGGTAAATATTCAGTGACAATCATCATTGGACTACTTTGAGTCACAGCACCCAAAAACTGGACCACATTCGGTGTCGTATCTTTTGAAGTAGCTCAAGCTCATCCCTGAATGCCCTCCTGTGAAAAAGAAGCTGTTTAGAGAAATACAAATGCAAACCACCAAAATTGGGAGGAAACGCCTTATTTGAATTAACTACCCACACTTTCTCCTCATCATTAAAAACTTCATCCCCTATCTTTTAACAGCAACTTGTGTTCCACGCCATGAAGCTATACAAAATGTTCCCTGGCATGAGTTTCCATATGATGAAATTAAAAATGAGTAATAATACTTTCAAACAGAAACGTCTAGATAAAGCTATGATTAGTTCTAACAGACTAATCAGAAAATTAATGTTTTCAAATCCACTAAAAGAGAAAAGTTGATAGCTTACCTTAGTTATGTCAACACTGTTTGTGAAATCAAGTTCCTTGGGATCAATTTCATATTCTGGGACTTCACGGGCATTTTTGACATGCATGGTAGCCATCTAAGGGTTTACATGATAATGCCGAAAAAATTTACCCAAAATTAATGTAAGTTAGGAGAAGAAGTACCGAGCTTCCACAATGAAAATCATTTATATAATGCAAAACAAACACAAGGACTAACCGGTTTGGCACCATGTTTCTCCAAAAGTTTGATCACATCATGGTTCTTATAATGTATTGCATCTGCAAGAGGCTGTTATAGCAACATAAAAAATAAATGAGAAATTAAATGGCAGAGGAAGAAGATTATTCTTGCAGAAGACAGTTAAGTTTGCTGACAATGATGGCTAGATTCAGATTCTGTGAAGAATGTGAAAGTACAACCGTCAAATGACAATTCAGCCATAAGAAGTACTTGCATTGTAAATAATGTAAGAAAATCTAACATGACCATTGCTTGTGTCAACATTGAAGAGTAGATTTACTAAGTCAATTTCAACTCAAATCAGTTGAAATTTAAAAAGATCCCTAATCCCAAAAGTGAAAAACAATGAGGGTGGATTCTTGATGAGTTGTAGTCTACGCATTCTTGATGTCACTTCCACTGCCTCATGATCTGTAGTCTCCGCATTCTTGATGAGTTTAATAGCTTGGGAAGAGCCTGTTTCAGTTCCCTCCTTCTCTAAGGCTGAGACACAGTATAAAGAAGCCTCTCCAATAATCACATTATAGAAGGAAGCCGTACCCTAGAGCATCGCAAGGTGCCCCGTGGAAAGGCTTGGGTACTCCAAAAGGTAAAGGTTACCGAAGTTGAAGGTCACCTATCTGGGTTACTTCCGGGAATGTTACCTCTCTGGTTTACTTCCCGAATGTTGCTAGCTAGCATTACACACTATTAACCTATGGACACCAAGAAAGTATGAATGTGGTGGTCAAAATCAAGATAATGCCAAGCAGGAGAGGAAGAGAGGGCCACTGTTGGGTTACTAGGATTCAGGAATGTGTCCAAGCCCCTTAAAAAATGAGGGTGGATTCATCTTTGCATTCCAGAGATGGAGGTCCAGAGGGTTGGTATTATGGTTCACAATTGTGCAAGAAAACCCACATGTAAATAGAGAAATCCTACTATCCTACTGCCTAGTGGATGTGGCTATCTTTACAGAGCAACAGCAGCCCATGCTTTGCCTTGGGCCGATGGCCCACAGTACTGCCCTCTCCTCAACCCAGCTGTCCACCTTTTTAGGTTACTCAGTTTCGAGAATTTGTCAAAGCTTAAAGTCATCAATAATATCGACATATTTTCATCAATAGATTAGTCCACTATATCCAGTAAAAAGTGATGCCACCCCCCGTGAGGGGCAAAAGAGAAGTCTTTCTAAGTCCGCAAGTTCTGACGCCATCAATTGTCTAGAATCTGAGATCATGCGTCATGACACACATTCTTGGGAGGGTCTCTTTCATATTTCTTTCCCGATCAAAGCAAAGGTATATATGTGTCCTGGACTCCTAGGTACATCCAAGGTGACATACCTAATTTAAGCTGACAAACCAATATCCCCATGGATCCCCTTTTAATGCAATCACAATGTATTTGAACTTCTTGTGAAGTCTGTTGGATGATTGCCAAAGGTGTCAAATCCAGGTCACTCTTTGGAGTGAATGAAGTTTTTAAGTATTGAAGAAAGGCATTCCATGTCCCTCATAGGTTTCACTTTTTTCATCATCTCAATGATCGGCAGGCAGATGAGGTGGCTATTCTTCTTCATAATCTCTCTCAGGTTTGGGTTCTGGAGGCATCCGGTTGATCACAATTCTTATCGTTCTTTTCTTGCTTATCTGATACAGCATTGTAAGCCGTCTTCTTTTTTTTTTTTTGATAAGTAATAAGTAAAAATATATAAACACGTGCCTAAACAGGAGACCCATCCTTTGTACACAGAAAGAAAACTCAAAAGGAAACTATGTCACCGAAAATCTATCCACAAAATCGACAAAAGAATGAGCTGTGGAGTCAGTTTGATCAAAACACCAAAAAAAAAGAGTCTGAAGAATGATCTCCTTCAATCTGTCAACACATTTCTCTTCAATATCAAAAGCCCTTCGATTTCTTTCACACCAGATCACCCAGCAGATTGCTAGAGGGGCAGCCTCCCACGCCCAATTCCTCTTCCTTCGTCTATACAAGGACCAAGCGAGAAAAAGATCTTTGACAGAGCTAGGCATGACCCAAGAAACATGGAATAGACCGAACAAAAAATGCCACAAATGCCTCGCAACAGGGCAGTGTAAAAGCAAATGATTAATGCTCTCCCCATCGCCTTTGCACATATAACACCAATTGGTATAAACTTTCCCCCGAGCCCGTAGATTATCGCCAGTAAGAATTGCACCGCACATAGCCTCAAATACGAAGACGGCCACTTTAGAAGGAGCTTTGGACTTCCACACAGTCTTCCAAGGGAATTGAGGCCTAGTCCTTCTCGCCAAAAAAAAGTAATACGATTTGACAGTAAATATATTACTACTTGATCCCGACCACACAATACTATCATCCCCATTGCAGCGAACATTTTGAGCATAAAGAAGCAAGAAAAACTGACCAATCTCTTCTAGTTCCCAATCGTGAGGTTGTCTGCGAAAACAGGGATTCCACGACACATTATCCCCCCGCACTTGCATGACCGCACTGATTTTTTCCTCCTTGTCAACCGTGAAACTGTAAAGCAACGGGAATTCTCTCGATAGCTTACGATCACCACACCATTTATCCTTCCAAAAGCGGACCGAGTCTCCACGCCCAATATCAAACGAAATGTGATTTTTAAATAAGACCCACCCTTTCCAAATACCTTTCCATACCCCCACACCGTGAGGGCAAAGGACAGCATTAGAGAACCACGAATGGGAGCTATCACCATATTTGCCCACGACCACTTTCCTCCATAAGGCTTCCTTATCAATCAAGAATTTCCACAGCCACTTCTCCATTAAAGATGTGTTAAAAAGTCTGAGATTTTTAATTCTAAGGCCACCATTTTCCACCGAATGACAAATCGATGACCACTTAATCAAATGAAACTTCCTATCCTTCATCGATCCTTCCCATAGGAAGTCCCTTTCCAATTTCTCTAGCCTCGCAGCAACCGAAGATGGAATCACAAAGTTAGACATAAAGTAGGTGGGCAAATTGGAAAGAGTGCTCTTAATCAAGGTTAACCGACCCCCCTTAGACAAAAATTGTCTCTTCCAGCCCGCTAGCCGACTTTCAAATCTCTCAATAACCGGGTTCCAAATAGATTTGCTCTTAAATGGAGCACCAAGAGGGAGCCCAAGATAACGCGTGGGCAAAAAGGCCACCCGACATCCAAAAATAGCGGCCAGCTCATCAATGTTATCCACATCCCCAATTGGCATAATCTCACTTTTTGCAATGTTAATCCTTAACCCCAAAACAGCTTGGAAGAAAAGCAAAACCAATCGCAAATAACCCAAGTCCTCAAAATTAGCGTCGCAAAACACCAATGAGTCATCCGCAAAAAGCAAATGAGACAACCACCATCGAATCTCTATTTCTTCCCAAACCAAAACCATGGATATAGCCCCCTAGGACCGACTTATCCATCAGCCGACTCAAGGATTCCATCACTAAGATGAACAGAAAAGGAGATAGAGGGTCCCCTTGCCTCAAACCTCTTGAGCTAGAAAAGAATCCCGCCGGCTCACCATTCACTAAAATCGAGAATCTGACACAAGAAATGCAAAAAAAAGATCCATGCCCTCCATTTCTCCCCGAATCCCATTTTGCGCAGCATGAAGTCCAAGAATCTCCAGTTTACATGGTCATAGGCCTTTTCAATATCCAGTTTACACACCAATCCTGGGATCCCACTCCTTATCCTAGCATCCACTGATTCATTCGCGATCAAGGAGGCCTCGAGAATTTGACGTTCTTTCACAAACGCGTGCTGCGACTCCGAAACCACTTTCTCCACAACTTTTCGTAATCTAATCGATAACACTTTCGCAATAATCTTATAAACACCACCAATCAAGCTAATGGGTCTAAAGTCCTTAATCTCCTCAGTACCTTTCTTCTTTGGAATTAAGGTGATGAAAGTCGCGTTAAGACTTTTTTCAAAATACTTATGCTCGTAGAAGAAGTGAAAAATCTCCATAATTTCACTCTTTAGCACCTCCCAGCAATGCTGGAAAAAGGCCATAGAAAACCCATCCGGCCCCGGTGACCCATCCGGCCCCGGTGCTTTATCACCGCTCATACTAGTTAAGGCCTCCGCGACCTCCTCCTCTAGGAATGGTTCCTCCAGCAAAGTCCTGTCCTCTAAGTTTAAAGACGAGAACTCCACCCCTTCTAACGAAGGGTTCCAAACACTAATCTCTAAATAAAGCCTCTGGTAAAAATTCACCATCCCCTCCTTTATACCTGCCGCTTCTTCTATCAAAGTACCATCAATCCTCATTTTACGAATCTGATTGTTCGTCATGTGAGCACTCGCCATCCGATGAAAAAATTTCGTGTTATTATCCCCCTCCTTTAGCCATTGCACTCGGGATTTCTGTCTCCAAAAAATCTCTTCACAGGTCAATAATCTCCTAAGTTCCACCTTCAAAGATACACGCCAATCAATCTCGTCCTTACTCAAAGAATCCTCCCCTTCTTTTTCATCTAAAATTCTGACCTCATTCATAGCCTGTTCCACTCTAATGTTGATGTTCCCAAAAACCTCTCTATTCCATTTCTTTAAATCCTCCTTCATCATTTTAAGTTTCCTAGCCATCCGAAAGCTAGGATCGCCACTCACCTCATACGACCTCCATTTGTTCTTCATCTAGTCCATGAAACCCGGGTTCTGAAGCCACATATTTTCAAATCTAAATAGAGCTTTCCCTTTAGAGAAACCACGACTCTCAAGCAAGATAGGAACATGGTCTGAAATTAATCTCGGAAGACAGGTCTGAATCGGACCGCTAAAATAATCCCCCCAATCTGCAGACACCAAAAACCTATCGATCCTGGAACATTGATGATGTTCACCGTTCCTAGACCACGTGAACTGACCCCCGACTAATTGTAAATCCATCAACTCCGACTCATTTATAAAATCATTAAAATCCGTCATAGCTCCAGAGATCAAATCAGCCCCTGAACATTTACGAGGAAACCGAACTGCATTAAAGTCCCCTCCGATACACCACGGACTATCCCAAGCCTGCTTTACTGCCATTAACTCCTCCCACAACTCTACACGGCGCACATCGGAACAAGGACCGCAAACACCTGAAAATACCCACAATAGATCGTCACTCACCCTTCTAAGAGAACAAGAAACGGAATGAGCACCCATAATTGTCCCATCCTTGGTAAAGATTCTACTGTCCCATATCACCAGAATACCCCCAGCTGCCCCTACAGCCCCTAAATGTTCCTAATCTGCCCATATCCTACCACCAACACTGTTGATAATTTTCTTATCTACTCTCTCCATCTTGGTTTCTTGCAAACAAATAACATGAGGCTTCCACCTGCAAATTAAAGCCTTGATAACTTGTCTTTTACTAACGTCATTCAAACCCCACACATTCCAAGATAAAATCTTTAGATGCATATTAACTAGAATATCTTCCCCTCTTTCCTTACCTCTCTTTCCTGTCCAACGCCTCAAAGTTCAGATTACAACACAGCTGTTTTAGCTCCCGGTTACACCTAGTCCCAGCCTTCCCACTCTTTCCGCCCCTACATTTTCCGGAAGCACTCCGGTTTCTTTCGATTTCCATTAACAAATCTGCTATCTTATCTTCAAAACCCGCACACGAGACTCCAAGAAATTTTCTGAATCCTTTCGCTTTCTTAGCTACCCACACCGACAATTCCTTTCTCCCCTACATTCACAGACAGATCAAGCCCACCCACATACACTTCATTGGGTCTCACCATTGCTAGAGGAGTGCACACAATCACTTCATCGTGGGCAATCTCAGAAACACCTTCGATGATCTTCCCCCTGGGACTTTCTTCCTCAAATGGCATCGAGCAATCCGTATCTGGATGTGGCTCTCAAGAGCCACATCCACTCATGGAGCCCTTACCATCTTCGGGAATCTCGGTTCCAACCTCGTCACGACCCACTCCTTCAACCTCTTCGTCACCTCCGACCTCACACTCTGGAAATTCACTTGCCATGTCCGCACGCAACCCTATCTCGTCTGTACTTATTGAATCCCCTTGATGTTCCGTCTTTACAACATCGACAAGTTGCGTCGCCTCGAGCTTTGACTTGTCCGAACTGTTGACTGAACTTTTGAGATGCGACGGAAAAGGCCCAGTAACTCTTCCCCCAACCACTTTTTTGCTCATAGGCCCATCTACCAATTCCTTTCCTTTTATCGAACTGCTGTCTTGTCTGCTTGGCCCAACACTTGGATCATTGCACAACCCAGAGGCCCTGTTAAATTTGGGAAACAAATTCGGCCCCCCACGAGCAATCCACTAATGATTCATCTGATTCTTAGACATGCCACCGTTTTTATACTTGGATTCAAAGTTTAAAATCCTGTCGGCCCATGAGCTCTGCAAATGTTGACTACGTCTAGAACTGTCTCCTTGGCCCCACCTTGTCCGACCTTTCACGCCATCTCTTTGCTCGTGAGAAACACTTATCGTCTTCCCCCCATTCCAGCCTTGCATACCACCTCTAGTTATGTCAGCAACACTCAAATTCCTATAATGACAAAACGTGGCCGTCTCCGCCCAAACAGGAACCTCAAAACACCGCCCTCCAACCCCAATTCGAACACACGGCGGAATAGCTAACGAGTATCGAACTAAAATTCTTGCCCATCTCAAATCTCTTCTAAATTTCGTCTCTTCATCAACATCGATGAAGCCACCACACTGATCGCCTATTTTCTGGAAAACGCTCAAACCCTATAAATGCAGCGGCAACCCCAAAGCCCTCACCTATGCTACTCGGGGGGTACGGCCCTCCCAATGGCAGCAGCTCACCGGATCCCACCGTTCCAAAAACAGAGGCAAATGATTCTTAACCCAATCCTTCTCTTTTAAAATACGTATGTCTTCCTCCTTCGATGGAAACTCGAACAAGAAGTATTTACCACTCATATCCACCACCCTCACACCCCCTGCAGATTTCCATCTCAGATCTACCCATTTTTGTAACTCAAGTTTGGACGGGATATGACATTCAAGGTTTCCCACTCTGCCTACCAAGCAACGTTCCAAGAATTTCAACGAGTCCGCGCAGGACTCCTCTTTCACCATAATATCAACATCTGGAAAGCTCGGGTATCCATTTAAGATTAGAGCTTTTCACTTGTCTTCTTTTATTTGAAAAGCTCGGGTTTCCATTTAAGATTAGAGCTTTTCCGAGGTCTCTCGTTCTCAAAATAAACTTAATATTAATGACATGTTGCAAAAGCGTCGCTGAACATAAGGATTTCCCCAAACTGGAGAGTAATTGCAAGAGTTATTTTGAATCCCAAGATTATTTGTTTCTTCATGGTGGAAGTGCTTATTTTCTTTGGCACAGTCTACTTGGGGTGGTTGAAAAAGTCTGGATTCTTTTCTTCACATGAAGTTTAGAGGTTTCCCGCAAGGAGATGATGCTTCTATTTTGTGGCAAAGTGGGGTTTTCACTATTCTCTGTTGCATTTGTACGGAGCATAACTCCATAATCTTAAGGGAACAGGTTTTATGGATTGTAGGATAGGGTTGTTCTTCAAAGGGAGTTTCTGGTGGGGTCCCCTTCTCAGAAATTAAGCGCAATTGGAGTGCTTCACCTTTTTAGTTTTGTGTTTTCTCTTTTTGTATCTTTTGTTTCTTTTATGGACTCTTCGACCATCCTCTTGTATTTCTTACCATAAATTTCTTTTCTTTAATCAAAAAAATAAAATCAAATAAAATCAATTTTTTTGGCACTAGATGCCTCCTGAGTAGTCTCACTAGTCCGGGTGACGCTCCCAAACAATGCTACGTGTCCCCTAGTGGGATTGTCTTTTGGGAACGTATTACCTTTCCCAAGCCAGGCCTTGGCGAATACTACCACTAGTCATCTGTTAAGTGTATTAATGAACCATATGGGCCAGTGATAACTAGAGACAACTGAACTCCTCCATTGGTTCCCATTCCGCACTTGCAACTAAATCTTAAGCAATGAAGGACCATAATTAGACACAAAACGGACTTATTCATGAAACTAGGACCTGACAACAACTCCCTCAAGGTCAACAAGAGAATATCAGTCTTTCCCGAGATTCTGAACCTAATTATTCAAAAATAACATTCATTTCAAGTCTTATTTTCCCTTTCACATTCTTATAACATACAAAAACTACATAAACTATCGATCAGATGTTGATAACAGAATAATTACTTATCACAAATCATTTCGTAAAAACGGAAATTTAGAAGTATGTTTGCGCTATTACCGTGCTACCCCAACGATCTTTTGGATCGACTTCAGCGCCACGCTGAAGCAAAAATTCGGCAACATCACTAAACCCTTGGCAGGCAGCGACATGCAAAGCAGTCCGATAATCAATATCCCTAAAATTGACGTCGATACCAGAATCTAAAAGCTCATTCAAACCCTCCAAATCACGCTCATTAGCCAGATACATCAACCTCACCCGTGGATCAATTTCCTCCATCCCATCATGATCATCACCACCACCACCACAATCGTCCGCTCTTTCTTCCCTATCGGAATCATCGCCTATGTTTCCCGGCGCCAGCGACGACTGCCGGCCCAGTGTAAACCTCACCTGAATGTTATTTGACTCCATTTAACCAAACAATTTCAGCTCACAAAATTGCAGTGACAGAGGGAAGGAAGGGGGAGAGAGAGAGGTTTTAGAGTGGATTTGGAGGAGTTGGAGAGTATTTTAAGGTAAAGGCGTTGACAATTACGCTAATCTTGACAGCGAAGATGGAGCGCGTGAAAATCACGACTCCGTGTACGAGTTGGGGGAGCGTGGGAATTGGGAGTATGTTTGTTGGTTGGTTATTGGTAGATGTTTATGCTCTTTTTTAAGTTGGATAATACGGCTCATGACGGGCGGTGGTTAGGCATAAGACGGCACATGATGGACGGTGGTTACGCTGGCGATGAGGGCGATAATTTTCTGTTACGAATTATTCTCTGTTTTTTTATCCTTTTCTTTTTAAGCCTCTTTTTAAGATAAAAAGTAATGGATTAATTGTGATTGGGCTTGCAAACGAGCGGGCGGAATATTGGTTTTGCGTTTGACTTGTTTAATAAACTAGGTTTAAAGAAAACTTAATTTTGGCGAGCTAACAAGCTAAGCTTGTTTATTTTTAAAATTCTATTATATCTTATAATTTTTTTTTAAAACTTAATACTTTTTTCATAAAGTGTAATAAAATAATGTATTTTAACGTTTAAAATAATAAATTAATTATATTATGTTGCATAGAAATAAAAATATTTAAGCTACGTGACCACATATTTTATAACTTAAATAAAAAATATTTATATCTTGTATAATAATTATTTTATTCATAATATTTTATAAATGAACTGACCTGAGTTTTAATGAATCAAACATATCAAACCTTGAGCTTGACTTATATTATATAATAAGTCTAAAAATTGAGTTTGAACTTAGCTTGTTTGCATAACGAACGAGCTCGAACCGAAATGAGTCAAACTAAATTCCCAAACTGTCTACCATAATTGTGGTGTCGTATCATGAAGTTGGGTAAAATAACTGCATTTTCTAGCTAAATATCTATAATACAATACAAGGCGCTTCGCACACTTACGATTGACTCAGGACAACTAGCGGCTAGAATTTACCGATCTACTAAAATCCAAGGGCTGTAATTCAACGGAGTGTTCACGCGTGCGACGACAGTTCTGCCCTCTTCCTTACCCGCGACTTCTCCCTTCCGTTTCTTCCTCAGACTCTCTTTCCTCAACTCAAAAAAGCCGCAAACGGCGATGGACTTACCGGTGGAGCCACAGTCCCTAAAGGAGTTCAGTTTCATTCTCTCTCTCTCTCTCTTTCAGCGGATCCCCTGTTTGCAGCGTTCTAGAACCTTCACAGCGCTATGAAATATGGCCACCATCACCTCCCTCAATCGCAGAATCCCTCAAGCTCTCTCAAGCTCCCTCATCCACGGTTCTCTCTCTGTCTCAATCTTCGCCTCTCCATCTCTGTCTCTCCATCTCTCGGCTTCCAATTTCGCACAATCTCAATTGTAAGTATCTCTCTCTACATATTGGTTTGCAATTTATAGAATTTTTGGGTATCTTTGGTTTGTTTGGCCTCAATTTGTTTGCCGGTTTTCATTTTGGAGGTTAATTTAGTTTGATATATTTGAATTGGATTTGGGTGACTTCAATCACTGAAAAATGGAAATTCAGTATAAAATTGGTTCTAAATTGTTAAACCTGTGGGATTTTTAGTGTTCGGAGGTATGGTTTTGGTTTTTAAGAATTGGTATTTGGTGATTTTTATGGTTGTTGGCGGATAGGTTGTTTTGGTACCGAGAAAAAAAGTTGTTTGTAGTCTGTTGGTTTTTATGGAAACCAAATGAGCTGATACTTATGTTGTTGTTGTTTCAAGTTTGGATGTCTATGGTTTCTTGGTATGGGCAAAGTTTGTGTTGGTCCCCAATAACTCTATGTTTCTAAGATTTTCAAAAGAAAAACAAAAGTCATAATTTTCCCTTCCAGGATGATAAAATAAGAAACTGGGGTATCATGAAACGTTCTCTAGCAAAATTGGGTTAAAGTTCATTGAATTTATTGAGTTCTTGGAGAAGAGAGAGCAGGAGCTGCAACATTGATTCTTTTCATACAAAATTGGGTTAAAGTTTATTGCATATTAAGTGTTTGAATATATGTCTGAATGGCCTCCAATCATTTTAATTTTTGAGTTTATTATGTTAATTTTTGAGTATATCATGTTACGAAACTGGAAGACATGTTAGTTGACATGTCAATTTATGTTGTACATTCTGTAATTATTCTGTATGAATGTAGAGTAGTTATTCAGTTTCCTAGCTCCTTAATATTTTTCATTTGTTCCAATTCCCAGTTTTTTTGTGGTTTAGAAGCCCACGAACAACTCCCAGTCACAGCACATCACATAAGTTTGTTTGGTTGGAGGCGAGTCAATTATAAGTGTTGATTACCCAGTGTTAGAGGTGCATTTTTCGATGTTGATAAGATATAGATTGCATATTCGCAATACAGTTTGTTGACTTTGACCCAGTGTTACAAATTGTTGTTTGAATTTTTGCGTATTGGATTAGTTTTTATTGGAATTTCCTGGAATTTTGATTTGGCGTATTGAAGACTCTTCTTGGCACATGTCCCAATCGATTTCTTATTTGTGATGATTTCTTTAGTTAGTGCCCATAACCCGTTTGATATAATGCCTGAAAGAAGAGATATCGTGCTTCTCTAATAATAAAAGCATGATAGTGAACCACTTCTGATTTTTCTTTGTTTATGATTGAGTTCTATATATGCTCCCTAATCTAATTATTTCTATTCATTAATAAAAGGGAAAAAAAAACATGTGGGTATATAAATTTTTTCCCTTTTATCCATTTTCTGCATTAAAAAGAAAAAGATGAAGAAGTGGTCTTACAACTTTGTTTGTAGACAGTTACTACTATGCTGCTAACGAAAGTAAGAAAAATATTACATTCATCCAAAAATAAGTGCTTATTTTTAGTTAATTAAAATAAAGTTAGATATTAACTGAAATAGATTCTCTTTTACTCTCCTTTGAATGGTTAGGATTTAAATTCTATAGTTAAACAGCCATGCATATGAACATTTAAATTCTATAGTTAAGCAGCCATGCATATGAACATCAAGTACTTACATATATCAAATTAATAAAGGAAATTTTAATATCTTTTTCTTGGCAGTATAACCATGATCGTTGGAAGTTGAGTGTGCACAAGCCTAAAGCTCATTGGCCCTCCTATTTGAAGTATTAACTGCTGAGTGTGTACTAAATGCCTAATATCCCGCTTCCTTCATTCCACTCAAAGAGACCCTACTTTCTATTTTTTGATTTTCCACTCAAAGAGTCCTTTTTTTAATACTTAAGCTAATCAATTTTATGAATTTTCGAAGTTGCCAGTGTTAACTTGAGAAAATATTTTTAATTCTTAGACCAAGGGTATTCATGGACGAGTATTTCAAGCCTTACAATGTTCGTCTATAAACATCGACTCTTTGAGCGAGACGGAGGGAGTATATTTGTGTGTAGCAGCATAGTCAAAGTAAATACTACCCTCATGCTTATGACTTTTTTAATTTGCATAGGCACATGGTCTTCATTGGTAGCAACAATCAATAAATATATTTGTGCCTACACCCACCAGCTTATTGACCTTTCTATTTTAAGTTATTACTGCTGAGTGTGCACTTAATGCCAATTTACCATGAAATTGTTGACAAGTGTTTCGTCGGATTTGTGTGTACATGTAGTCAAAGTAGATACTGCCGTCGTGTTTTTGACTTTTTTGTGGTCATATTTTCTTATGTTACTTTCTATAAGAAATATGTGCACTTGAATGCCAATGTACCTTGGTATGAGAAATTGATTCTATGCATTCTTGCGACTTTTAGGTGAGGACAGGTTTTTGACTCTTCAAAGGAAGAATGTACGAACTTCAAGAGATTGGGTCAATAACAAGTGGCTACACATAAACGCCAAGCCTGATATACTCTCGATCATATCTTCGAATGTCAACACTCGAATGAGGCTCCAATCATGCACAACTCTGAAACTTGAAACAGTTAAAGAAGAGAAGCAAGAATTGGCAGTTTCAATGACGACGGATGACCTGGAAACAGTGGAGGGCATCAATTGGAAGAAGAGATGCCATGGTGATGAAGATGACAACTAGGCTAAGTCGGTTTGAAAGACTCTTGCAACGTAATTGGAAGTATGAGTAGTATAAGCAGTGAAGGGGTGAACTAAGTTTTGTGAATTTAGGGTTCGGTCTGTTACGATGCTTTTTGGCTCTGAAAGTAGAACATGAAGGTGCCTTTTATGGATGGGTTCATGTAAATATTAGAGCTCTTGAGATTAGAGTATGCACAATTTGTGTCTGTCTGTTTCAAGGTTAATAGCTGTGAATAGCTATAGAGAAAATACATGTGATATATACCAGTATAGGCACTTGCTCTATCAACTCCCCGGAGAGTAAGCATCGCCCTGGCATGTTGTTGTGGCCATGTTTTGCACTTCTTTTCTCTTTTGTTTTAAACTTATATAAATCTTAAACATATATATTATACTTATATCAATCTCAATAATAGATCCTTCAAAGTGGTCTTTTGTTGGTGAAGTTTCAATATGGCGTATGTGAATTGCAAGTAGGGCTGTAACAAGCGCCCATAGTTTGCACTGCATGTCTCTTTTGTTTTAAATTTGTACCCGTGTCTCTACTGTCACCGTGCCATAGGCACGGGCACGAACGAGCTCGAACCGAAATGAGTCAAACTAAATTCCCAAACTGTCTACCATAATTATGGTGTCGTATCATGAAGTTGGGTAAAATAACTGCATTTTCTAGCTAAATATCTATATTACAATAACGCTCACCTCACACGCTTACAATTGATAAAAGTTAACTACCGGCCCAGATTTACTGAGTTACTAAAATCTAACGGATGTAATTTACTGGAATTTTCACACGCGTGACTCACAGTTTCGGCGGGTTCGGCGTCTCACTCTTTCTCCCCCAACTTTCCCGATAGCTTCTGACTCTCTCCTTCTCTCTCTCTTTCCTTCCACCACCATGAAAGGATTCCTATTACGACTTTGTAAAGGATTCCTGTTATACAAAACCCACAAAAAAATCTCTCTCTTCACTCATTATACGACTTCTGTTATCTCTCTCATCTTTACAAAACCCATCATTAACTGCCGGAAAAAGCAAGAGGCGAAAACCGTGGAGGCCGCCGGAAAATCTATCTTTCAGTTATTCTCCCTCCCTCCCTCCCTCCCTTTAAATTTTCAAATTTGTTTTTGTGATTGTATATTAATTAAATTTTCAATTTTCAATTGGAAACTGTTGGGCATCAATTTAGCCAGCTATGAAATTGGAATAACCAGTAGGCTTAAGTGAAAAGACCTGTTACTATATTGAGATTCTGGTGTGGTTTGATTCTTTTCAGCTTTCCTTTGATTACATTGAATACTAATGGGATTAGCTTTCATTGGGTTGTATCAATTAGCTGTCCATATTAATGTTTTACTTGTATCAATTAGCTGTCCAGAAGTGTAGCTCTAAAAGGGTGTATATTAATATTGTAAGTGAAGAATGTCCCTTTAGCTTCATAGAAACAGAACACAAGGACTGATTAATGTTCTTGTATGAGATGGAACACAGATAAATGCTGCACCATCTACACTTATAAATATGTTCATGTCCTTTAATTTAGACTTCTTGATTAGTTTGTGTAAGGATTTGCTTATTGCACCATCTACACTTATTTACATTGTCTCCACCTCTCCTCCCAAAGCAATAACATTACAGAACTTGTAGTTGTCTTCTACTCCGTATGTTGAGAGGCTTATCAGAATTTCACTCCATATACTATATGTGTTTGCATTGCTTTTCAGTCCAAGGGGACTAGAAATTTGTTCAAGCTTTGTATGTTTAGAACCAAGTGTATTTATTGGCCGGGTTTAGTTAGAGACAAAGCTACCTTCAAGTCCAAGTCAAACACAAAAATCAGCTTTTGCTCAATCAACTCTTAACATTGGAGTATAAAAGAAACCTCACCAGAAGACAACAGGACCAAAAACACAAGCAGGACCAAAAAATCACCTAAAAAAATCAGCTTTTGTATGTTTACATTGCCCAAGCAACAGCTAGGGGATGCAGTTAGACTTGGAAATCACCTAAAAAATCCAATAAAATCAGTCTACAGATCAAGTTCAATATCCAAAAAAACAGTTCATAGGGATTATAGGGAGTAAAGACAGCAGGACCAAAAACACAAGCAGTCTGAATTACAAAACTAAACAAAGACAATTTGGACACTTCCTCTTTTAACTATTTCCATCACTAGAAAGGAAGCTCCCTGAGCAACATTTTAAGCCTTTGTGTTGGCATAAACCACCTTTAGAATCACCAAATCCACTGCTGCTGCTAAACTGATCTGCACTATTGCTGTCAGCACCAAAATTCTGGCTTGACCCAAAACTGCCACCATAGCCTCCATCTCCACCACCTCCATAACCACCACCACCCCTTCCACCACCGCCTCCATAACCTCCACCACCACTACCACCTTGGGACCTATCATTAGCAAAATTCACCCTAACCCTCCGACCATGTAGTTCCTACAAGAAACATTCAAAATCATCAATATAAACATATAATTAGAGAAGGCCAAGTTAGTACCAAACTAATGGCATACATATGTCTGGAGAAGAATCAAGTGGTCACATCGCACAGAAACAAAACGCGCTGACAGTTATGCCAAACAGCTAGATAAAGCCTTTTTAATTTGCACAACATTTCTGTTGGTGTAGTATTACCTTTAATCAAACCATTTCCTGTGTCTGCTTTTAAGTAGGTTTCATTGTGTTAAAACTTAAAACATTACTTTTCCAAACTAGAATTGTATAGGACTACTATGTATATTAATGTTTCAGGTTTTGCACTTTCTGAATTCAAACTTTTGACTAGGTTAGAGGAGTCATTTGATTCGTAAGGTACAATGAGAATTGTTAATTAAGGTGCTGAAGAAAGGCAGTTGTTGCCAGTGTTGCTAACAACTGAAAGAGAGGTTCTGGCTATTATGGAGTTAAATTGCTACTGATCTTTTGTATCTGATTCAAAATGCTTTACCGTATTGAGTTTGATAATCAGCCATGTCATTTGCACAATTGTGGATGAATAGTGGCCCAGAGTATCCCTTGGCTACCTGGACATTTGACTATTATGATGTAGGTGGATACAAAAAGGAAGTGAATGTCCTAAACCAGATTGTATGATTTGCCCAAAGGCGATAAATAACTTGAGCTTGAACTGTACAATTGGTGCTGCTATGGTTTCTTTGTTTACTTTCATGAAGTGAAGTTCTTTTAATTTTCTTTTTTGACTTAATTAAGAGCTGTCTTACTAGATGTACAAACATTTAGAGTCTTTTCACAATAGTAAAGTTTTAAATAACCAAGCAATTTATAATAGTTAAAAGTTACATAAGCATTATAAGGCATTTACCCTAAATCTTAATGGAAAGAAATCACGGATACGTATTTGGAATTCGATCATGAAGTGGTTGATGCCAAAATGGACCAGTAGTGGATTGTTTATGAGTTCAGTTTTATGTTGTTACCGATAATAGAAGTGCTGGTTTGATTCCGGCTTTTTACCTTTTTGCACCAAAATTATAATAGCATTGCACATCAGAATTTTACCCTAAGATACTTTTCTTTCTATGGGGGGTTGTATGCAGTAGGGGTGGGAAAATAGGTTAAGGATCTGCTTTTAGCCCCTATCTTTTGCCTTAGGGATGGATGTATTGAATAGATATGTGCAAGATGGCAAATCATGGCACATTTTGTTCCAACTAACATTGTCCTTATCGGCAAGACTATGGCAGTGATTAAAACTAAACTAGAAGTATGGGGTAGCTTTGAAACCTTGAGGGTTCTGAATAAGCTAGAATATAGTATATGGAATGCAACTTAAGTTGTTGAATGAATACAAACAAAGAGGTAGTTGAACTGAAAATCAAGAAATACCACAAAACGATCATTTTATTCAAGAGGGATAGCTTGGACATGATGTTAGTCATACAGTTGGGTGAAGTGGCGAGCTACATTTTGACTTTTACATAGCACAGCTCTATTACCGACTTCAGCACAGCTCTATTACCGACTTTCCTATATGGTATGGATTATTGCTTGCAGTAACATGTGTGGGAACTAAGTTTGCCATGATGAGAATGCCGTGAAAAGATAAAATGCGAAAGAAACACATTTGTAAAATGGTAGCCCCAATAGGATATAGAATGGTAGTCGCTTAAGGTGGTTTTGCACATAGCGTAAGACTGATGGCTGCGCCAGTTACAAGACTAATAATATCACTTATAACTTTAATGCTAGATTTAGAGGACAACCAATAACATGGATGGAGATAATCAACAAAGAAAAGATTGCTTGTGGTTAACAAAATAAATCAGGATTTTGAGAATTGGACAAAACTGAATGGTGAGTAAGGATTCATGTAGCCAACTCCACGAGTTAGTCGGTTGAGTTGATTTGAAGTCAATAAAGTCCTCAAACAGCTAGCCATTCTAATAATGACCCCTCTCGAAACGTCTTCGAGAGATATATAACATCTATTAAAATTAGAATTTCCATCAGAAAATATTTCTGAGTTAACAAGTGTCTGGCCTATATTGATCCTACAGTTAACTTTTGGAGTGCATGGTCCCTGTGTATATGTAACTAAGAGGGTCTACCGTTGACATAGAATAAGCCCAAGTGGGAAAGAGGTCCCACGGATGGGAGTATCGCATTATCATCTCTGTAATATCTGTTGTTACCTTGACTATGAAAAAATCTATTCATTTGTTGATTATGAATAACATGCGACGCACAAGCCATTTTAAGGATACTTTTATCATTTTACACTCTTCATAGTAAATTTTTTTTTGGGGGTAGTAGTAGTGTAAGGGGTTGGGGTGTGTTAATGAAAATTAAAAATTAAAAATTGGATTTTTTTTTTGAAGTCGTTAGAAGCCTTAAAAATCACGATTTTTTTTTGTGGGGGTTAATGTTGCTACATTTCATATTTCTTATTTAGAAAATTACATTTGACTCCCTAATATTACACTATTCATAGTAAATTATTATTATTATTATTATTATTATTATTATTATTATTATTTAGGGGGTTAGGAGTGTAAGGGGTTGGGGTGTGTTAATGAAAATTAAAAATTAAAATTGGATTTTTTTTAAGTCATACAAGGCCTTAAAAATCACAGATTTCTTTTTTTTTTTTTGGGGGTGGCTCTAATCATCACACATATATCTTTTACCCTCTCACTAATAAAAAATTTTTTTTTGGTGGGTGCCTACAATTTTTATAAATCTCTCAACTTTACCATTCACTTAATTTGGGTTGTGTTTTTTGTTTGATTTTTATGTCTTATCTTCCTTTAAACGCCCATGGACCAACCTTCAAAAGTCTTCTACTTCATTTTTTTTTATTCTTCTTCTTCATTATCTATGCAGCAACAAGTTGCCCCAAATGGACCAACCTTCACGTTCAAACCGTGGAAAAGAGCCAGCACCACCATCCCCACCATCTGTACAAGAGGTATGATTATTTACAACAAGATGTTCCCATTTATAAATTTATAGAAAAATACGTATGCATAATTTGGAATGGAAGATGTTATTTTGGTCGGTTGCATGTTTTTTCATGATTTTATGTTTTTATTAGTTTTGGTTATAATCTCTTTGGTTGTCACAAAAATTACCAAACCATATAGACATATGTTCAGAATATTAGAATGCCAATATTTATATTTCCCCACAGTTATATGATACATACATATGTTAATCTATATATATTATATCAGTTATTTAATTAACTTAACTGATCTAGGACGATGATTATGAATTGGTCCGGCAATTGAGTCGAGAGACAGCGCAACGAATATTCCTACCTTCTTAATTTTAATATGGAGTTAGGAGAAAGCTCATCTTCTAGGATTCAAGAGAGGACGTCTATCGTGCCAATACGTCCGTCACCCCGTGGTAGACGTGGAATTGGACAAACAAGACGTTTCGCAAGAGAAAGAGCCGAACGAGAAACAAGTCAACAAAATAGCCAATTGCGTTCTTCAAACATTGTTTTGCCCCCTTCGAGACGGGCATTAGGACAAAGGAGACGACAAATGCGTGACTCACAACAACCCACTGCTCCTATTATGTAAATTTAATTTCTCTTTCAATACTTTTTAATTCTAAGAAACATACCTTAAAAGCTTATAATTGAACCTTTCAAATGTAGCCCAACTATACTCGAAGAACCTCTCACAACTGAAGAAGAACATGACCAGATTGGTGACTTTGAAGAGGATAAGTTTCATCTACCCAATATTGAGAATCAACAAATTTTGAATCAAAGTCGTCATTCCCTTGGAAAAATGGACATCATTTGCAAATACTGTAAAGCATTGCATTGGATTGATGAGAAATTGGTTCGTTCTTCTAGTGGTCAATCCCAAATTCTCGACATGTTGCTCAAGGGCAAGTCGGGCTACCACTTCGTGATCCACCCACTCTACGAGGACATTATATGATGGCACCGATAACCGATCAAAGGCATTTTTACAAAGACATTCGACAATATAATGCCGCAAATGCCTTTACAAGTCTTGGATGTAAATTGGATCGCAGTGTCCTCATCCAGGGTCCTTATAGCTTCACTATCCACGGTGAGTTACGACATCGCATCGGTGAATTATTACCACAACCAGATACGATCCCGTATATGCCCAACTTTATATATACGATCCGGTGACGCCTTAGATAGTCGTGCACGTCATAATCCGACATTGAATCGAGAACGTTGGCCGACATCCAAGAATGTTTGTTGCAAAACAATCCATTTGTAACTATCTTTTGTCAAGCACACGAAATATTACGACAACAAAATCAAGATGAATCTAATCGAATTTATCGGCGTATTTGCGCTACGATCCGAGAAGAGATCAACGCCGGTATAATGCACCAACAGATGAGATTGCGATAATCTTGCCGGTGATGGTGCGAAAGGAGGGATCAAGAGATATTGTTGTACATTATAGAGGAAACCAAGGCTTGATGCAGATCAATGAATGTCACCCGCATACGCACCGCATTACGTGTTATTGTTTCCGTTTGGGAGCCGGGATGGGAACCGTCAATGACACTATGGGATGTGAGTAGAAATGCTACAAGTACTAAAATAAGAAATCATCTCACAATGATGGATTACTATAGTTATCGTCTATTCCAACGACCTTCGAGTATTCTACCATTTTGAGGGCCCAAAAATTATTTCAGAATTTTGGTAGATGCCTGGGCTGCAACAGAGCAAAATCGTCTTGACTACATCAAACAAAACCAAGGCCAGTTTGTTCGTGTTGATCGTTATAAAGACCTCCAAGAAATCCATGATGAAGAGGGACCAAGACCCGATCAAATTGGTAAAAGATATATTCTCCCATCTTCTTTCACCGGCGGACCTGGCAAATGTATGAAAATTTTCGGATTCTATGGCTATTACTCGAACATACAAACATCCGGATATTTTCTTAACCATGACAAACCAACCCAGCTTGGCCAAAAATTACAGATGCTCTATTACCTAATCAAACTGCCGATCGAGATTTGGTTGCTCGAGTTTTTGAGTTAAAGAGAAGACAGTTGATGAAAACGGTAAAAGAAGGGAGAGTGTTTGGGCAAATAGAAGCATATGTTTTCACAATCAAATTTCAGAAAAAGGGGATTGCCTCATATGCAAGCTCTGTTTTTTCTCGCAGAACGGGATAAGATCAAAACACCAGAACAAGTTGATAGGGTAGTATGTGCTAAGTTACCAGATCCAATTAGTAAGCCGGCACTTTTTGACACAGTTAAGAGATGCATGCTACATGGACCATGCGGGAGGAGAAACCCACGTGCGCAATGTATGGAGAATAATTTCTGCAAGAAAGGGTACCAAAAATCATGGGCTGAAACGACTTCTATTGATGACAATGGTTATCCAACTTATCGTCGGCGCAACAATGGGGGTGGAACTAACAGTGAATGGAAGACAACTGGATCATAGAGATGTCGTACTGTATAATCCTTATCTCGCAGAGATGTTTAACTGTCATATTAACGTGGAGGTATGTGCTGGATTGAGATGTGTGAAGTACATTCACAAGTACATCTATAAAGGACACTACTAGAAACACGCTAATTACTGTCGGAGGATTTACTGTCGGAAGTTTCCGACAGTAATTACTGTCGGAGAATTGGAAATTACTGTCGGGATATCCGACAAGATAGTTAATTTTTGGCGGGATAATGTTACCGTCGGAAATAATCCGGCGAATTCTCCGACAGAATGCGTATATTCTCGTAATATACCTTTTAATCCGACAGAATTCCTCGGACTAGTCCAAAGAAATTTCCGACAAGATAAGGGAATATTCTTCAATATTCCTTTTTGCATCGTCAGAAATTTTGAGATTAATATTACTGTCGGATTCCGACAGTAAAATTCCGACAGTAATTTCTGACGGATTCTTTCTGTCGGATATCTCCGACAGTAAATTGAAATTAAGCCCTAAAACGAGCAGCCTCCTCCCCAAATCGACTGCTTTCTCAGTTTACTCTCTCTCTCAGTTCACTCTCTCTCTCTCTCTCTCTCTCTCTCTCTCTCTCTCTCTCTCTCGAGCTTCAGCCGTGGTCTCCGCCTCCGTCAGCCTTCGCCCCACCCACCGTCACCGCCGCTGCCGCTTGCCGTCGCGCTCCGTCACCGTGGTCTCTCTCTCTAGCTCTATCTCTCTCCTCGCACTAACTCCAACGCCGTAATCATTTTTCCATGTATGATTTAGCATGATTTATCTGTCCCTATTACTGATATATACTTTTATTGAGATTATAATTTTCCTAGATCGTCATAAGCGTTCCTGAATTAATAGTATAAATTGGGGTCTCTTACTATCTCCATCTAGTATGCTTAGATGAGAATGAAAATCTGTATTTGGAAAGGAAAAAAATTATGAGATTTTGAGTGGATTGTTTTTGGTTTGGGAACTTTCCTTCAACCAAAAAAAAAACCATTTGTATACATTTTAGAATATATTGGTGAGTAATTGAGATTTTCCTTGAAACTTCGTTAGTCTTTGATTGGTATTTTTCCTGTATTCCCTTTGACATAACGTTTGGATAATTCATGGGTATTTTATTCTTTCCCGTCTGAATAATTCATGTGTAAATATCTATAGGATTTACTCACGAGGTGATTCATTATTTGTTGTTACTCACATGATGTTGCCTACTTTGTGTGGAATCTGTTGGGTATTCCGAACTTCAGAGTTTGCAACCTTAGCCCTATTCTTCTGCAGTATTAGTTCTTCTATTTCCTTTGGTTGTGTTTCTCCATCAGAGCTTCTATAAGCTAAGACTTTGAGAACTGTTTAACTTTGAAAGTATAAGTATGAGAAGAAGGCATTATGAGTCTTTGGATCTGACACAAGGCCTTAGTGTTCTTAAGGATTGCATTCTTACCTGGTAGTGAAACCCGGGATTTAGAGAAAGACACATGGTAGAGAGCGATCGAGGCGTAAGACCAAGAAGGGTTATATTCTTGATCGAGAGATGACAGTGTTAAGCATGTGAGAAACAAACTCAAGTCTTAGTGTGTATATATCAAGAATTCCATTCTTGGTTCATGGTTTGAAATTCATTGGTAATTAGATGAGATATATTTTTCTTTAATTCTTTCTTGATTTTTCTTGATATATTGTGTGTGTATTGTTCTAAACTGTTGGAGATTAATATTATTGTAGTTGGTTTGATTTTTGTTAATTTTTGTTTTTATTTTTCGTTGTTTGCCGAGATTAATATTACTGTAGTTGTTTGCTAGTACGTGGATTGTGTGTGTATTGTTCTAAACTGATTGGTTCATGGTTTGAATTTTTTTTTTTTTTTTTCAGAGAAAATTCATGGTTTGAAATTCATTGGTAATTAGATGAGATATATTTTTCTTTAATTCTTTCTTGATTTTTCTTGATATATTGTGTGTGTATTGTTCTAAACCGTTGGAGATTAATATTACCGTAGTTGGTTTGATTTTTTGTTAATTTTTGTTTTTATTTTTCGTTGTTTGCCGAGATTAATATTACGTAGTTGGTTTGATTTTTTGTTAATTTTTGTTTTTATTTTTCTGTTGGTTGCTTTCAAAGCAGTTAAAACTGTTAAAAATTTTTTAAAAAAGGCCAATTAGTTCATGTTAACTTTACACAAAATAAACTACATTTTGTTTGTTTTAATTAAAAATTACATGAGAATGTAAAAGATATATATGTATATACCCAACACTCATCTTTTTATCCTCATAATGTTATGTATCACACAAACGAAAGCATAAATAGTAAACTGTCTCTTTAAAAGTACACTTCAACCAAGTAGTTCTTTCTTTTTGTTTTTATTTTGCAGAACTTTTCTCTCTAGTTTCTAGTTTCAAATGCTATCATTAAAGTAGCTACATAAGGCATTTCTAATGCTACATCCAAGAATAAAATTATTAGATAGTGGAGTTTTATATTCAAGTACATTAGTGCAAGAAACTAACTTAATTAGGCGGACTACATGGTTAAGCTAAAATAATTATGCATTGAGGTTTATATCCACATATACATTAATGTAAGGGAGCTTTCATTTATACCGTACATGCTCATAGTGTAAGTGTATAAAGATGCGCATTTTTCATTTCTAATCTATGTGAGTTCCATTAATATAAATAAGTATGAACTGATCTCTTCTTCTTTCGAGTATAGCTAGACTTCTCCCTTTCCCTCCCGGTTAATCAATTCTTTTTCTTATTCTTCATTCATTTTCTCGCTATATTCTTAAATGCCAAAAGATATCTCCTCTTCAAGGCATTTGCCCCCACCCCAACCCTCCTATTATTTGCCGACCTCTCAAACATATTTTGTTGTATGTATATGATCTTTATTTTATTGACATATTTTGTTGTATGTAGACTTTTAACTAATTTAAACTCATTTAAAATGCTAGTAGACTTTTAACTAATTCCTTCTTAGACTTCTTAGGTTGTTCAAGTTTAATATGTTGATATTACATATTCTCCATTGAGAGTATTATGTTGATATCCATGCATTAGTTGAACCACTTAATGTGTTTCACTTCCCTTTAGAGATTTAATGTCTCTATTGTATGCCTAGAGGATGGCACGAACTAGGAAGACCGCCGTGATGTCGCTTATGCATCCGATCTTATTTCAACTCGTACACGCATTACGAGAACCGAGAGAACTTGAGGACCAACTGAATGTGGCCCTAGGTGAGACACCCCGAGTGGAGCAAGTGACCCCACCGAACCCTCCCGCACCTACCCAAGACTCCAATAGGGAATGTAATCATTGAGAGTGTGTTACACTCTATGTTTCGACTAGCATGTGTAGTATGTGGTATTGGTATCCAATGATACCGATCCGCTCCGTTGAATGTATTTAGAGTTCAAACTCTTATTATTATTTATGTTGACCTTGTGACTTATTGACGTGAATAGTGCATCACGAGCATGTTAACTTGGGATTCCGTTAGCTTTTTATATTGTCCGATGATGGGATGTAAGCTATATAAGAAATCAACTTTGACTTAAATCAATTAAACATATATTTCATCGATGATCATTCATTAATAAATTATAATATCGGACACCCGCCGACTTCGGTGGTTCTTAAAGTTATCAAACTTTAAGAATGGACGGGTAGAACAAAAGGATATTATTTTTCATTAATGAATTTCGCTTGTTTCTTTACCCTATAAAGTTTCGAAATTTCCTTAATCACAACCTTATATTCTAAACCCCAACCTAAACCCTAAATTGGACCCTTAAACAACCCTAAACCATATCTAAACCGTATCCAGTTAAAATTAATCAAATATATTTATCTTTAAAAAAATCAAGTTTTTAGAAAATTAGGATGTAAGCTATATAAGAAATCAACTTTGACTTAAATCAATTAAACATATATTTCATCGATGATCATTCATTAATAAATTATAATATCTGGACACCGCCGCACTTCGGTGGTTCTTAGAGTTATCAAACTTTAAGAATGGACGGGTAGAACAAAAGGATATTATTTTTCATTAATGAATTTCGCTTGTTTCTTTACCCTATAAACACTAAACCCTATCTAAACCCCTAAACCCGATCTAAACCCTAAATTCTAAATCATATCTAAACCCTAAACACTCGCTCTATCTAAACCCCCAAAACTCTATATAAACCCTAAACCATGCCTAAACCCTAAATATTATCTAAATCGTATCTATCATTATATTCTCGTCATTCCGGATCTAAAGCCGATCGTCCCAAATTTCCACATCAATGTAGGTTTATTGATTCAAGATGGGAGATCCTTCATTGAAGTATCTCTTTCATTCGCCGTGGAATTACTAGATAAAATTTGTGTACGCCGTCGTTAATTATCTCCGCCTTGCTTATTTAAGAAGAGGAATTTTGAAAGCATCCAAGGACAACGGAGATGCTATTCTTTATGTTGTTGATAGCTGTCCGTCCTTTCATAGATCCCTACAAATATTGCTCGTGAAGAAGAGTTTCGGCATTGGGACGACCTCAAAAGGGTTGAAAACTATTCTTATGCCGAGATGCTACTAAGTTTTGTTAAAGCTTAGTCTTAACTCCAGGTAAGGATACTTTGCAATCCTTGTGAGCTCACTCCCAAAGTGCCGAAAACTCTTTTCACCAAAGAATATTTTTAGGCTTCAATGAACGATGGAGAGTCACAACCACATAGGGAATTACAAAACTCCTTTGTCCTTGGATGCTTTCAAGAATTCCTCTTCTTAAATAATCTTAATTGGCAGAGATAATTAACGACGACGTACACAAATTTTATCTAGTAATTGCTCCACGGCGAATGAAAGAGGTACTTCAATTGAATGATCTCCCATCTTGAATCCAATAAACCTACATTGATGTGGGAAATTTGGGACGATCAACTTTAGATCCGGGTTTGACGAGAGTATGATGATAGATACCGATTTAGATAATATTTAGGGTTTAGTACTTGTAACAGCGTGATGTCAAGATGAATTGTGATTACCGTAATAAGTGTATTTTTCTCATACTAATCATTTGTTGCTTAATAGGAGTTATGTCGATCGACGATCGCAGCTTGGATGTATAATCGGAGGTTGCCGAATCGTAGTGGTATTACGTATGAGTTCATTAGAGGTTTGAAGAGTTTTATCGAATTTGCTCTAGCGAACCCCAAATACATGAGTGGTAACAACATAAGGTGTCCATGTGATGGCCGCAAAAATCGAAAGTACTTCCCTTCGATGATTGTTGAGAAGCACCTTCTCCAAAGACGGGTTTCAAGTTGGGTACAAGCGTGGGTAGCTCACGGTGAGCAAATCGTAGTAGTGTCTAGGCCGGAAAGTAACCCAGAGGATTCCTGTACGTGAACCCGAACGGTAAATACGAGTGTGAACGATGAACCATTCGTGGTATGGAAGATATGGTTAGGGATGTTGCCGGTCCTCATTTTGACCGGTCGGAGAACGCACGTCAAGAGGAGCCAAATCCCGCAGCCTAGTAAGTTCATTGAAGCTATGGAGTCCGAACGGAGAAGTTGTATCCTGGCTCGAGCGCACCGTTTGGAGATGGCGAGTTCCTAAACATCAAGTCGATTGCAATATTAGTCAATCTGGTTTCAATCGTCTTATGAAAGCACCGAAAAAGCTTGCCGAAGGGAATAAGATGAGAACTTCTATCGACAAGAAGATGGTGGGCATATTGGGTTGAAATATGAGAAGATTGATGCGTGCAAGAATGATTGCATGCTTTTCTACAAGGAAGATTCAAACTCGAAAGAATGTTCCGTGTGGCATGATCGATATAAGCCAAACGAGGGGCGTTCAAACGCAAGAAGAATGAACCTTATAAGCGCTTGCTACTTGCCGTTGACTCCGAGATTGCAACGCCTCTACGCGTCTAAAGCTAATTCGAAGCTATGCGTTGGCACAAAGAAAGCCCGCGAGGATGGCGTGTTGACTCATCCGTCTGACGGCTTGGCTTGGAAACAATTTGATGCAACCCATCCCGACTTTGGCCGAAGCTAGAAATATCGTTGCGTATACGCGGATGGTTTTACTCCTTTCGGGCCGGGCGAAGTCCTACTCTTGTTGGCGGTTATAGCTACCGTACAATCTTCCACCGTGGTTGTGTATGAGTGATCCTTATATGTTCTTGTCACTGTTCATACCGGACCGACTAGCCCCGGCAAGAACATTGATGTTTATCTCCGCCCTTTGATTGACGAGTTGAAAATGCTCGGGAAGACGGATGGAAACATGGGATGCATTCAAAAAGAAAATTTTAAAATGAAAGCCGCGTTGATGTGGACGGTGAATGACTTCCCCGCTACGGATGTTATCGGGTTGGAGCACACATGGGAAGCTTGCATGTCCTATCTCGTATGGATGACACTAAGTCGTTCACACTCGAGCACTCTCGTAAACCTTGTTGGTTTGATTGTCATCAATTTCTACCGATGACCACCCTTTAGATCACGTAGCAGAATTCACCAAGAATAGGGTTGAGCGTGATGAGGCGCCTAGACGTTTGAGCGGTGAAGTTTATGAAAAGGTGTCTAAACTACAAGACCAGGGGAAGATGTATGCAAAGGATAGATCATGAGATTTTGGTGTAAAGCATAATTGGACCAAAAGAGTATATTCGGGAGTTGCCTTATTGGAAAGATAATTTGATACGCCATAATCTTGACGTCATGCACATTGAGAAGAATGTGTTTGACAATATTTTTAACACCATTATGGATTGGAGGGCAACTACCAAGGACACACCCAAAGCCCGAATGGACATGAAAGACATATGAAGCGGCCCGCCTTGGAGCTAAAAGAGGTCAATGGTAAAACAAGGAAACCCGTCGCCCATACGTGCTAACCAAGGAACAAAGACTTCTAGTGTTGAAGTGGTTGAAGGGATTGAGGCTTCCAGACGGTTACGCTTCTAACATCGGAAATTGTGTAAATGTAGACGAAGGAAAGGTTCATGGTTTGAAGAGTCATGATTGTCACGTGTTACCAAGTGCTACTTCCTATTGCGCTTAGAGACTTGTTGCCCGACAATATATGGATTGCGTTAACCGAGCCGAGTGAGTCATTCGAGCGTTATCATCCAAAGACTCGCGGGTTGATGACATGAGAAGACTCGGCGAGCATTGTCGTGACGATTTGCAAACTTGAGAAGATCTTTCCTCCGTCTTTTTTGATTCTATGGAGCATTTACCGGTCCACTTGGCATATGAAGCTAGGGTTGGGGGTCCAGCTCAATACGTATGGATGTATCCATTTGAGAGGTAATAACTCGTCTCATAATAATCATTTTTCATGATCTATAACATACTTAAAAGTCGGTTATAGATTGAGTAACATTTTTTAATCCCGTCATGCATCCGCAATTAGGTATCTCGGTCATTTGAAAAGGAAGATGAAAACAGGCAAAGGTTGAGGCCTCAATATGCGAGGCTATTATTATAGAGAAATTGTTGCCTTTGCCGCGCAATATTTTCATCCCGATATTGAATCGAGATTGACTCGGGTGGGCGCAATTACGATGGTGGAGAGCCCGATGTCAATGAGGACATCTCGTATTTAATGCTCCGGTCGGCCACTGTAAACCGGTTAAGACTCGAATGCTAAGCAATAAGGAGTATGAAGCTGCGAGACTCTATATACTCCTTAATTGTCCCGAGGTTGAGGAATATCTCAAGTAAGTTAATTATCAATTTCATTTAATTTTAGATAGTCGTCCGATTCAAATTAAAGTTGCAAGATGCACAAATAACTCGTATAAACTCTAAACCTAATGCAAGATGTTCAAGATCAAGCCGAGATGATATATCCACAATTGCGAGATATCGGACAGAAAGAGTTTCCGTCGTGGTTACGCAAATATGTAAATATCATTTCTGGCTCGATTTATATGTAGACCTCTTATTAATGGCTCACCATTAAAAATGTCTATTATGAAATACTTTTCGTTTTGGAGCATCCTAATGACCCGCGAGTCGCGAGATTATCTCACATATCCGCAAACCGTTGATGAGAGTTACTTTATACAACGGATATTATGTGAATGGCTATGTCTTCCATACAAAGGAATACGGGAGGGAAAACAAACAGATAACGGTGTCAATCTTAAAGGCAACCTTGACTATTATGGTGTCCTTAAAGAAGTCATCGAGTTACGATATCTCGGGAGGAAAAATATAGTCCTATTCAATTGTGATCGGCGAGACGCCGTACGAGGTATAAAAAGCACGACTCGTTTGACCTAATCGATGTGAAGCACACGTCTAGACATGCGGGTGATGATGTGTTTATCTTAGCATCACAAGCACAACAAGTCTACATGACACCATACCCTTATCGGCGATACGAGAGGGGATGGTGGGTGTTTGGAAGACCAAGGCCGAAGCACTATTGATATAGCATATCGGTCCGACGACATAACTACGTAATCGTCATTAGAAGGATGTTATCAAGAGGATGAAATGCCCGTACCTCCCGTTGTATCTTCGATAGTCATCCAATGGATGAAATGCCCGTGCCTCCCTTGGGCCGGAGATAGTATTGCCCGTTGATTTGCCACCTCCTTCCCCGTCCGAAGACGAAATCCCGATTATTGAAGGTGATGCAAGAAGACGACGAGGTAAATGTAAGGTGAAGAGGATTGGATGTCCGAGGATGAGACCGAAGAAGAACTTGAGTTTTGTAGTAGCGACTCAAACGCCGAGACCGGAGAATCGAGAATGAAGAAAATGCAAACACCGAGAATGAAGACTCGAGTAGTCTTGCAATATGTACCGTTTAGGCTCTTTTATTTTTTGTTAGAAAGTAAATGTCATGTGTAGAACGCTATTTGTATGTTACTTGTTATCATGAAGATGAGAGATTTTAATTTATGTTATGTATTTTAACTTAATTGTCATCTAAACTTAGCGTTAATTGTCAACATTAATATACTAATTTATATATAGACATGTCGATCGAGGTAGAGGTAGGAGTCTGACACCTAAGGTCCGACTTCTACCTACTTGCATTACGGTACACACTACTGTACTGCAGGAGGAGCCGATCCCGACTTGATCGGCCCGAGGATGCACCCGACTCTCCCCACGAGCCGATGAGCGGGCCGGGTCCTCATCGACCAGATCATGGACACGCGAAGATGGTAGGATTATCGTTACCATCTCCAAATTTTAAGCAAGAAGTCATAATATTTCGCTTTTAAAATTTTAATGCTTGTACGACATTGGTTACATGTTAATTGCATATTTGTATAATATATTTGTTTAATATATATTTGTCGTTTTGGCGGGTATCCCGATCCGACCCGCTTCCTTGGACGTATTCTGGCGCATGAGGCACGAGGAGTACCGCCACATTACTCTAGCGTGCCTACGGAGACCCGAGACCAAGTGGTGGGATGATTTTAGGGTAAGGATTCTAAGGATATATAAAATATGTTAATGTTTAATAATTTAATAATTTCTATCAAAGTTTATAATTAATATGTTTAAATTGGTTAAACTTGCAGCCTTCATTATTGTTGGCCGCGCACTCGACGCCGAGGCGCACGAGGCGTTTAGGTTGATGTGCGCGAAGAAGTTCCGCGACCGGATTTACGCATGAAGAGGCGGACCGAGAGGAGGGCGAGGGCTCCAAATTTCATCGATGATGTTGCGCCGCAAGTACATTATAATAATATACTTGATTTAATTTCATTCCTTAAATAGATGAGAGATTTTGTATATATTGTATCTCTATAACAATTTTAACATTTTCACAGTATACCGAGGGTTGGGATTCCGACGCTAGGGCGCCGCCGATCGCAACAAAGAATAGGCCGAGCGGCACGGGAGGGGGTGAAGCACACCTGGGTCGATCAACACCTCCGAGCACCACTTGCGCATGGTAAGGACTTTAATGTGTTGTATTGTAATTAATTAATACATGCTTTAATTGTTTTAGCGGTGCTTTAAATTGTTTTGTTGGGTAGCCATGTGGATGCTATGAAATCCATGGTCGAAAGGTGGCACCGATCGAGGCAAATATGTTGTTTTATAAGGGGTTTGAGTGTAAATGTAGAGTTGTAGAAGGGTTTGAGTGAAATTAGGCCTTTATGAATTCATCAAAACATACATATTATATGTTATTGTTTTACTTATGATTTAAATTGATTTGTTGGGTAGCCATGTGGATGCTATGAAATCCATGGTGAAAGTGGCACCGTAACAATTAGGTTGTTTTAGAAGGGATTGGGTGTAAATGTACTGTTTTAGAAGGGTTTGAGTGTCAATAGGCGTTTTAGAAGGGTTTGAGTGTCAATAGTCTGTTTTAGAAGGGTTTGAGTGTAAATAGGTCTTTATGAATTCCTCAAAACATACATATTATATGTTATTGTTTTACTTATAATTTAAATTGATTTGTTGGGTAGCCATGTGGATGCTATGAAATCCATGGTAAAGCAGGCACCGTAACAAGTAGGTTGTTTTAGAAGGATTGGGTGTAAATGTACTGTTTTAGAAGGGTTTGAGTGTCAATAGGTCGTTTTAGAAGGGTTTGAATGTCAATAGGCTGTTTTAGAAGGGTTTGAGTGTAAATAGGTCTTTATGAATTCCTCAACACACATATTATATGTTATTGTTTTATTTATGCTTTAAATTGTTTTGTTGGGTAGCCATGTGGATGCTATGAAATCCATGGTCAAAGAAGAGGTAACAAGTAGGTAACAAGTAGGTTGTTTTAGAAGGGATTGGGTGTAAATGTACTATTTTAGAAGGGTTTGAGTGTCAATAGGTCGTTTTAAAAGGGTTTGAATGTCAATAGGTCGTTTTAGAAGGGTTTGAGTGTAAATAGGCCTTTATGAATTCCTCGAACACACATATTATATGTTATTGTTTTACTTATGATTTAAATTGTTTTGTTGGGTAGCCATGTGGATGCTATGAAATCCATGGTCAAAGCAGGCACCGTAACAAGTAGGTTGTTTTAGAAGGGATTGGGTGTAAATGTACTGTTTTAGAAGGGTTTGAGTGTCAATAGGCTATTTTAGAAGGGTTTGAATGTCAATAGGCTGTTTTAGAAGGGTTTGAGTGTAAATAGGCCTTTATGAATTCCTCAAAACATACATATTATATGTTATTGTTTTACTTATGATTTAAATTGATTTGTTGGGTAGCCATGTGGATGCTATGAAATCCATGGTGAAAGCAGGCGGTAACAATTAGGTTGTTTTAGAAGGGTTTGAGTGTAAATAGGTTGTTTTAGAAGGGTTTGAGTGTACAAAAGCCTTTATGAAAGGGTTTTTCGGTTTAAATAGGTTGCTTTAGAAGGGTTTGAGTGCAAATAGGTTGTTTTCGAAGGTTCTGAGTGTAAATAAGTTGTTTTAGAAGGGGTTTGAGGGTCAATAGACTATTTTATAACGATTTGAGTCTTAATAGGTTGTTATGAGAATGAATTGAGTTCAAATAGGTCCTTAGTAGGGTTTGAGCCTATATATAGGCTTTTTATTGTTTTCTTATAAGTTGATCGTGTTATAGCTTACTATGTGTTCTTTGCTAATTTTAATTCATTATATTTGTAGAATCAATACTACGGTACCGAGGTACCGATGACCGATTTATTTGTGCGACCCACACCACTCCTGCTCCTCCTGGATTCGCCGATTGTCTTTGTCGATGAGACTAGAGAGAGCATTTGTAAGTATTACTTAAAATATTTTAATTCTATTTTGTTTATTAGTTAATGGTAAATGTTAATATTAATGTTAAAATGTTTTTGTGACACGAGAGCCTATAAGGACTCTATGTCCACGCAGTCGCCGAGGGCTTGTCCGCACGACCCCGAGGTGCACGCCATTTGTCTCCGACATTTGGCATTCGGTCACGGAGTCAAGGAAGAAGAGGGAGATCGCCTCTACGGCTTTGGTGACCACGGCGCCGCGTTTAGACCAGTGGATCGACTTCTTCCTCGGCGACCACGTCTTCCGGTCCTGAACCGGCCTACCGAGCGTTCCTGCTCGAGAAGACGCACTCGGCGTTTGCAAGAAGAGGCCGAGGAGGCGCAGCAGACGCGACATGGATGGAGGAGCAGATGCGAAGAGCCGAGCCAGAGCAATGACATCGGTTATGGAGCAGAAGCAGCAGCCTACTAGGCGTATTTTATTTGACCCTCCACAGAGACCCTCCACAGAGATACATTTATTTTAGTACTGTAATATATTTTAATTTGTATATATATTATTTGTATATATATTAATTTTAATTTAGTTTATGTTTTAGTTGTTAATTAGTTTTATTGCAGTGTGGTGTGTGTGATTTGTGTATATATAATTGTTATATCGTGAAAAAAACAAATTTAAAAATTTTAAATTTTATTTTTTATTTTAATTAGTAATTACCGCGGAACTTCCGACAAGAATTAAATATTATTCTACCAGCTTTATTATCGTGGATATTCGACAAGAATTACCGTCGAGCACCCCACTGTTTTGTTAGAAATTACTGTTGGATTGTCCGACAGTAATTATCCGACAGTAATTTCACCACTGTTCTATTAGTAGATTACTGTCGGAATATCCGACAGGAATTACTGTCGGATAGTCCGACAGTAATTTACCGGCGCATCGGAATATTCGACGAATTATCGCCGGATAGGCCCGCGCATTATCGTTGGTGATTCCGACGTATCGCCGGATTTCGCCGATTACGTCGGAGAAAATTACCGCCGAAGGTTTACCGTCGAAAATCGTTTGAACGCCCGACGAAATACATCATTATCGAAATTTTAATTACTGTCGGAAATCTCCGACAGTAAAGACGTGTTTTCCAGTAGTGGACATGATCGAGCAACAATGGTTTTGGGAAGAGGTGATGAGATCCAACAGTATCTTGATGCGAGGTATGTTGGTCCGCCAGAAGCTGCATGGCGGTTATTTGGAATCGTGTTACATGAAGAATTTCCTAATGTTGTTCGATTAGATCTCCATCTACCTGGAGAACATAATGTTTCGTATGATTCAAGAAATTCGCGAGATCAGATAGGTCAACAAGCTGAGGAGAAAGTAACAAAATTAATGGCTTTTTTTTAATTGTTGTGCTTCTGACAAATTTAACTTATCAACAGATACCACAGTATTACACGTGGCAAAGAAAATTTTGGAAATGAAGACATCGCAACCATTCAAGCAAGGCTATTGGTAGAATATATTTCGCTAGCCCCTCCAGTGGTGAGAGATTTTACTTGCGACTATTACTAATTACTGTTAAAGGGCCAACATCTTGGGAAAATTTACGAACATACAATGGTGTTCAATATAATACGTTTAAAGATGCCTGTGTTGCACTGGGTCTTTTATAAGATGACGAAGAATGAGCTCAATGTTTGGAAGAAGCATCGCATGAAGACCGGATACCAATTGAGAAGATTATTTGCGCTTATTCTAACACAATGTTCTCCGATACAACCCGATGAGTTGTGGAATAAGTTCGCAATGAATATATGCGATGATCTTCCACACCAATTGCGGATGAACTTTGGAATTCCAGCCCGAATGATGGTCAAGTAACAGATTATTGTTTGCATCTCTTGAATGAAATATTGCAAGAATCGGAAAAAGTTTACAAGATTTTCCACCGATGCCCTCCCAATTGAAAATTGGGCACAACCCACAGCAACAAATGACTATTGTGGGAACATAGGCAACTCCAATACGATGATCGCACAACCGGTGCGTAAGAAAATATCAATTACTTGAATGAAGGTCAACGACACTGAAGCCGTGCTCTTTTTTGGTGATCGAAAATCAAGGGAGAACCTTCTTCTTGAATGGGGGTGTCGAAACGGGAAAAACATTTTTATACAACACCATAGCAGGAAAATGTCGAGCCCTTGCTCATATCGTGATTTGTGTTGCATCATCCGGGATTGCATCATTATTGTTGGTAGGCGGTAGAACCGCGCATTCCACGCTTTGTCTACCGTTGATTGTGTTGGAAGACACAATATGTTCCTTCACTAAACAATAATTCATGCCCAACTATTCAGGAGGCGAAATTGATAATATGGGATGAGGTCCCTATGCAAAGATCGCTATTGTGTTGAGGCCGTTGATCGCAGCCTTCAAGATGTTCGTGATAACAACCACCCTTTTGGTGGGATAACTGTTGTACTTAGTGGGGATTTTCGTCAAACTTTGCCTGTTGTACCGAAAGCATACCGTGAGCAAATTGTGGGGTCAACTCTTCAAAAATAAACACTTTGGACGAAGATACACGTCTTGACTCTATCGAAAACATGCGATTAAATCGAAATGATTCAAGAAATGTTGAATTTGCGCATATTTGAACGAGGTAATATCAATTTTTGACCTATATAGTAAAACTTTACATTAATAACCTTATAATTAAAATTAACTGAATTTCAATTGTCGTGGAAGCAATCCAAATGAAATTATCGAACTACCTTCTACAATTCGGAAGTGTTAAGACCTCATTGAACTAATAAGAGAAGTGTATCCACAATTGCATAGAATGGGGACTTCTACAGCGAAATTCTTAACTGACCGTACTATTCTCTCTGCACGTAATGATGATGTTAATGATATCAATGTTGAAGCATTGAAGATATTCCCAGGAAATGTCATTAGTTATCTATCAGCAGACAAAAATGCGGATGATGATATGCGTGATCCAATCATGGCAAATCAATACCCAGTTGAATATTTGAACTCATTGAATCCTCGGTGGTCTCCCACTTTCGCACCTCCAATTGAAAGTCGGGTGTCCGTTATTTTGATCAGAATCTTGCTCCAAGGGATGGTCTTTGCAATGGAACGAGATTGAGGGTAGTTCGATGTGCGCAACGTATCATTGAAGCTGAAATTTTAACCGGAGATAAAGCTGGCAATTTGGTATTTATACCAAGAATTTCTCTTACTCCTTCTGGTGCTGAACTTACTATTCCCATTACAAGACGATAATTTCCAATTAGGTTGGCCTTTGCAATGACTATAAATAAATCCCAAGGTCAATCTGTTAAATTTTTCGGCATTGATCTTCGTACCCCAGTGTTTACTCATGGTCAATTATACGTTGCACTATCCCGATGTACAACATTCAATCGGATAACAATTCTCTTGCCATCAGAACAAGATACTTCCACAACAAATATTGTTTATCCTGAAGTTCTTCTATAATGCTTCTACATCAGGTTTGATACCAAAAATTTTCAAGTATATAAGTAACATATTCTGATATTCTCATTCTTTCATAACATGCTCCAGTGTTCAAGTTTTACAATTAAATAATTTTTCTCTCACACATGGTTTTAATTAGGTCATCGCAAATCCATATAACACTATACCTTTAACTCCATCGCCCCCTCAACCTGATTGCGTTGATTATGATTCTCTTGAAGAATTTGTAAGTGTAACTTATTTTTAGATAAGTGTTAATAATTACATATAACTCAAATTTTATAATTACTTAGTTTTTATCTAATATACATGATTTCAAATAGGTCCCCGCAACTCCGTTTAACACTCCACCGGCAACTCCACCTCCCCCTACACCGGCAACTCCACATACACATATGCCTGTTATATTAGTGATGAATGAGTATTTTACTCATTCAATTGGATGCTTTTCAATCTTATTCTATGTGAATCCTCGGAATTTATGTTATTTAATTTGGGTTTTTAGTATTTAATGAGATTTCAGGGGCCTTCGAAGCAAATATGCAAAAATTAAGCATTTTGGAGTTGTTTTAGAACTTGAAGGGTTGAGAGTGAAAAAGATAAAGGTTGCAAGGAAGAAATTGGAAAATCAGAATCTGTTGCCATAGCTGGCCTTAGCGCACAGTTTCACGCACCCTAGCACTATGCACCTGTTGAAGTTTTTCTCATGTCGTTCCAATCCAAGGTGCGAAGTCGTTCCAAGGTCTGAGAGAGATAAAAAGAAAGAAGTCTGTTTTGAAGGGGGGGAGCTTGCTGGGAGATTGCTAGTTTTGTATAACATTTAGATTCCAATTTCTGTACTCAAATTCAAGTTGAATTGAAGATTCAAGGTTTTGTAACTAAGCTCGTCTTTTAGGGATTAGGATTGGAGGTAACTTAGTATCGAAATTTATGTCGTAACTTAATTGTTCAATTCAGTTTATGTATTCTAGTTCTCTACAAAGTTGCTTGATTGAATTTTATCGGTTGTTTTTACGGATCGTAGTTCAACTGTTAAGATTATTTGATGTATGAATTAGTGAACGATCAATATTCCTATTTCATAAATTGCCATTCTTTGTGAGATTGATTTCGAATGATACATGATCATTGTTGATTTTGGAATTAGGACTAATTCATTCTTTTGTGCTTTATAAACTTTTTAAGTGTTGTGTTAACGGATCAAGGAGACACAATAGTTAGGAGTTAAAAGATTGCAAATCGTGATCAAAGCGTCCCAATCTTTACCTTAGAAAAACGAACCCTAGAATCGGACTGTAACTTTAGCAAGACATATGATTGAGATACAAAGTGAACCCCAATCCCTAGGCTTTCCCAATTCTTGAATTCTCCCAAATTAGTGCAATTGTTAATTTCCTTATTTCATTGTTTTTCTGTTAATTTATTGTTAAACAAAATTCAAATCATCTCTTGTTCTTTAAATCATTTTATTCAAATCAGTTGCTGGGTTTTCTAAATCAAAACACTTGTCATTGTGGTTCGACCCTTGTTCTTGCACAATTATACTACAATTGATTCGTGCACTTGCGAGGTTAAATAATTCTTCCATCAAGTTTTTGGCGCCGTTGCCGGGGACTTGTTTGTTTTGATTGAGTTAATTTAGCTATTTGTTTTTAATTAAAAAAAAAAAAGAAAGAAAGATGGCTTATAATAATTTTCATTTGGGCATGGAAAATACTGCACCAATGCACACATCTCAAGATGAACTTGCATACCAACTTGCTAGATTTAAATCTAGGTTGGACGAACTGTCTCAACGAAAGGTTGTGTGTGAATTTTGTGGAGGAGATCATATCTCTGAAACATGTGCTTGGAGGTGGAATTCGGTTCAATACAGGGGTAATTACCAAGATGATTATTATTCTAATCCCTATGAATCGGAGTGGTACAATCAACCCTCTTTTCCTTCACATAATAATTGGAGTGAGCTGTCTTCTTTTGCATCCTATTTTAGTGAGCGTCTAGTAGAGTCGTATGAATTTGTACACAAAAGTGAAGAGAATAGGAAGCCTGAGAAAATTCGTAGGTGGGAAGAGGAACTTAATAGTGGTGTAGAGCGTACGCCTGGACGCTTGAAGATAATTCAAGAGTGTATGGAGGCTTATTATGATTGTTCTCAAGAACCTCTTCCAACAATAGTGGATAAAGAAGAATTAAGTTCCATAGAGATTGAGGAGCCAAACGAAAGTGAGGAATTGGGCATGAAATCAATTTTGGAGTTGATTATAGAATCACAAAATTTTCAAAAAGATGATGTGCCTCCACAGGGTTCACAAGAACCCATAGAAGCCACTAAGTATGATATCAAAAATTGCTCACCAATTGATTCTCTTTTAGATCATACTTTTGTGGAGCAAGGGACGCCTTCTCCATATTTTCTTGAAAAGAATTATGAGCCTACTTTAGAAACACTTGAGCAATGGAAGGTTGATGAAAAAGTGGTGGAAAATGTTGGTGGGATCACTTTGCAAGAATTAGGTGTGATATTTCCCATCCCAATAAAATTAGATGGCCATCGTGTAAAGAGCAGTACACCAAGAAAGTGTTTGGGTTTAACGGACAAAAATTGAGACACTACATGGGTGGTGGCTTTTATGGACCCAAGATGTGCGCTTTTCTTGGAGATCCGGTGCCTTTAGTTGAGGGAACGATGATCAACGTCGGGCTAATGACGTTAAAAAAATGCGCTTGTTAGGAGGCAACCCAACTAGGTAAAATTTTTGATTCATTTTGTTTTAGTTTTTTTTTTGTAGTTGTTTTGCCTTCATTTTTATTCATGTGATTTGAATTTAAAATTTTTAAGTAAAAGCATGATTTAAGTTTGGGGGTGGGACACAATTTGTGTTTTGTTAGTTTGTTTGTGATTTATTTTATTTTATTATTTAATATTATTATTTATTTTTTTTTTCTAATGATTTTGTGTATCATAGTTTTTTTTCCTTGTTCAATTAGACAGATAGCAGATGTTGAGATATCAGGTCTTAGTGGAAAGCATAAATTTTTTTGAAAAATTTGCTAGAGATTAGCGCGCCTTAGCGAGCCTTTTTCTCACCCTAGCGAGCAACCTCAGCACTTTTGAGTCTCTGAAATGCTCAAACTTCAGAAAGATAGCGCGCCTTAGCGCAGCTATCGGCGCGCTCCCTGGCGCAGGAGGGGGCAGAGTGTAAGTATGCTTGCTGGCCGGTGTGCACCTTAGCGCAGAAGAGGAGTGCGCCCTAGCGCGAGAAAAAAAAAATTCTAACAAAATGTCTGAGCCCTAGCGTCTAGGCCGATTGCTGCTGTTGTTCTCTTTCCCTCTTTCTCTTGTTATTCCCTCAATTCTCCACCATCTCCTCCCCAAACACAATAGCTTCCATAGCCGCCGCCCAACACCACTCTTTCTACATATCTTAAATTCGCCACCCTCTCCTCCCCAAACACAATAGCTTCCATAGCCGCCGCCCAACACCACTCTTTCTTTCTCTACTATTCGAGTTCATGAGACCTTCAAGAAATCTAAGAAGATTTTCGCCATTGCAAGAGCTGAAGCAATTCTGGGGCGCGTACTTTTAAAAATAAAAATAAAATTGGGCATTCAATCTTTCAGCAACTCCATCAAACATCACCAGTAAGTATGCTTGTTACTCTTCAGTTTGGGGGTATTTGATTTTCTGCAGTGAAATTTCAAGTAAGATTATCATGGCCCAACTTTAAATTGCAATATAATTGTGCAATCTGTGTGAAGTGGTGGAATTGTTGGTGTGTGTTAAGTGTGTAGTTGGAATTGTTGAATCAATTTGTGGACAAAGTCAGTGTTGGATAAAAGGGGGATTGTGCTAAGTGGTTGGTTTGTGCATAGTGTTGTGAATGTGGAATTGAGTGATTGTGGTGGTAATTGTGTGACTTTGGCTAGTAATTGGGCAGATTGAATACTTTGTTGGGGTTGAAGTTTGTATTTTGAAAAAAAAAAAAATGCCCCTAAAAAGTCCTCGTTTCTAAAGTGCAAAAGACAAGGGTCGACAAGATCGCATCATCTTCAATGATTTGATAGAGCAAGATTTGTCAATAGTGAGGCTAGTAGAATCTTTTCGATTTCTTGGGAACTATGACACTTTTGGCTGAAAGAGGGATAAAAATGAATGATTTTTGCCTAAGAACTATTGGAGAATTTTGGTCGCTAATCCTGAACCTACGTTGTCCCTATTGTTAGGAAATTTTATGCAAATGCAGTATTGAGGGATGATAGTAGGGCAATTGTGAGGGGAAAGGAAGTGGACTATTCAAGTGCAAGGATTAATGCATATTTTGAGTTAGAAAATGTTGTGAATGATGCTTTCCAGGCCAATCGTAATTTGCCCCTGTCTGTTGAGGAAGTGACTTCACCCCTAGTTGGAGGAGAAGTAGAAGCAGAATGGTCTTATTACTCAGATGGGAAACCCTGAAACATAAAAGAATCATTTTGGATGTGAATGCTAGGGTGTTCATAAATTTATTTCTGCCGACCGATGCCATCCGGCACACTTCGAGGTTACATGGGAAAGAGCTGTGTTAAATTACACCATTCAAAAAGAAGAAAGATTTGATGTTGGGGTGATCATAAATGATCAGATTTCGAGCGCAATTAAATCAGGAAGGAATTCAGCTTATTGTTTTCCTGTCAGGGGTAAGATGGCCTCAGGGATTAGAGATCCTGCCTGCCAAACCAATGATCACTTACAAATTAGTGAATACTGCGCGTGCTCCCGTGGCGCGAGGCGCGAGTAGAGGTAGAGGTGAGCAGGATGAGCAAGCGGAGGAGGCTGAGATTGTTAGAGATGAGGGAGGGCCCAGTGGCCAGAATTTGGCATCAAGAGTTGATGCAATTGAGCGGGGATTTCATTCGATGCATTAGGACAGCTTACAATTTCAGGGATGGGTGACTACTGTGCTTAGAGAAATGGCAACTCATACTGGTGTTGCTCCTGAGAAAATCCCTCCGTGGCCACCTGTGCATCCAGATCAGACAAATCGTGATTGAGAGGTAATTTTCGATTCTCACCTTTTCTTTTATTGCATTCACAGTGGGGACACTATGCAGTTTAAGTTTGGGGGTGGGAATTGATAATTAATTTTTTTGGGTAGAATAAGTTCTTTGATCTGTTCTGTTTTTCTTAGTAATTTGTTCTGTTTTTCTTAGTACTTTGTTTTGTTCTGTTTTATTTCTTAGTTAGATAGTTAGTTTCTTTGTTAAAAAAAAAAAAAGAAAAAAAAATCATTGTTTTGAGAGTCTTGGGTTGGTTTGGTTGCTTTCGCCGATGATGATAATTTGTTTGATGGGTAATGTTTTGCGGGCACCAATGCATGTGGCACTTGTTTAAGATAATTAGCTTGATAGTACTGATGGGACTCTGAATCTCCACCTTTTGTGCACATTCACCCTGTTTCGATATATGGATAGATTTGGTTGACTTTATAGAGTTTGCAGTACACATTCTATCCCTCCGGGTTTTTATAGTATGAAGAAAAAAATAGCTAGAGTGTTCATGAAACTGTTAAACTATTTTCACTCCTTGAAGTTAGGCCTAAACAGAGTTTAAGTAATCCGAAAAAAAGAAAAAAAAAAAGAAACATTTGCGTAATGACTTAGTTATACTTTGTAGCCTTTTTGACTCGAGTTAGTAAGCTCTTAGGGGTGTTTCTACACCTAATGCCTTAAAGTCATCTGGCTTGAGAGTCATTGGCTTAACACTCGCTACATGGGTTAATTAGAAAGCTTAATGAAGTGAACATTGCATAGTCCGCAAGTTTGTTCGTCAATGAAAAAAATTTTTTTCGGTATTGCTACTCTTATTTGTAGTAATGAAGGGGAGTGATTATTTGTTTTTCTGTTTCATGAAGCACTTTGATATGCGTATATTGTAAAAAATTTGTACAAGAGACTCCGAAGGGAAAACTTGGGTGCTTGGCTCTATAAGGAATTTCAAGTTTTGTAAATTGTTGAGAAATGGGTGATGCACACACACACGGAGGTTTAAAAGAAAGATTGGTGCATGTTGAGTGAAAGTTTAGACTTGTGTCATTGTCTTGTTAATTGCATATCGTTACTATTCTTACCCTGAGGCAGTGTGTAGTTTCCTGCTATAGCCTTGACTTATGAGATTGATGATGTTTTGTATATATGTTAGTTTTATTATTTTCTTAGTTTTCTTGTTTTGCTCGAGGACTAGCAAAGTTTAAGTTTGGGGGTATTTGATGAATGAGTATTTTACTCATTCAATTGGATGCTTTTCAATCTTATTCTATGTGAATTCTTGGAATTTATGTTATTTAATTTGGGTTTTTAGTATTTAATGAGATTTCAGGGGCCTTCGAAGCAAATATGCAAAAATTAAGCATTTTGGAGTTGTTTTGGAACTTGAAGGGTTGAGAGTGAAAAAGACAAAGGTTGCAAGGAAGAAATTGGAAAATCAGAATCTGTTGCCATAGCTGGCCTTAGCGCACAGTTTCACGCACCCTAGTACTATGCGCCTGTTGAAGTTTTTCTCATGTCGTTCCAATCCAAGGTGCAAAGTCGTTCCAAGGTCTGAGAGAGATAAAAAGAAAGAAGTCTGTTTTGAAGGGGGGGAGCTTGCTGGGAGATTGCTAGTTTTGTATAACATTTAGATTCCAATTTCTGTACTCAAATTCAAGTTGAATTGAAGATTCAAGGTTTTGTAACTAAGCTCGTCTTCTAGGGATTAGGATTGGAGGTAACTTAGTATCGAAATTTATGTCGTAACTTAATTGTTCAATTCAGTTTATGTATTCTAGTTCTCTACAAAGTTGCTTGATTGAATTTTATCGGTTGTTTTTACGGATCGTAGTTCAACTGTTAAGATTATTTGATGTATGAATTAGTGAACGATCAATATTCCTATTTCATAAATTGCCATTCTTTGTGAGATTGATTTCGAATGATACATGATCATTGTTGATTTTGGAATTAGGATTAATTCGTTCTTTTGTGCTTTATAAACTTTTTAAGTATTGTGTTAATGGATCAAGGAGACACAATAGTTAGGAGTTAAAAGATTGCAAATCGTGATCAAAGCGTCCCAATCTTTACCTTAGAAAAACGAACCTTAGAATCGGACTGTAACTTTAGCAAGACATATGATTGAGATACAAAGTGAACCCCAATCCCTAGGCTTTCCCAATTCTTGAATTCTCCCAAATTAGTGCAATTGTTAATTTCCTTATTTCATTGTTTTTCTGTTAATTTAATTGTTAAACAAAATTCAAATTATCTATTGTTCTTTAAATCATTTTATTCAAACCAGTTGCTGGGTTTTCTAAATCAAAACACTTGTCCTTGTGGTTCGACCCTTGTTCTTGCACAATTATACTACAATTGATTCGTGCACTTGCGAGGTTAAGAGCCCGTTTGGTCGAGCGTTTTGGCCAAAACGCAGGGATAAAACGCAGCTTATTTGCAAAAAATGTGTTTCAATATCGCGAAAACGGCGTTTTTAAACGCAATGCGTTTTAAAACACCGAATTCCCTTTTCCCAAAACGCAGGTTTTAAAACGTTCCTAGAAAAAAAAAGCTGCGTATTGAAGTGATATCCCAAACGTATTTATAAGGAAAGACCTCCGTTTTTAAAACACTGTGTTTTTTAAAACGCTGCGTTTTTAAAACACTGCGTTTTGTAAACGCTGTACCAAACGGGCTCTAAATAATTCTTCCATCAATTAGATGATGATATTTGGGAGGATCCAAGTTTCGTACAAGAAGCGGTAAGTTCTTTTGATATTTAAATTAATTAACTATTATGCATAAAATATTGTTCAATGAATGTGTCTGATATCTTTTTTGGCTCACGTGTAAGTGGAAGTAATGGAAAGATGTATTGCATCTCGCGTTTCTAAACCAAACATTGTTGTAAAACAAGAGCCTCCGGAAGAAGATTAATTTTTTGTTATTGAAAAAACAATAAAATAATGTTGTTTTTATTTTTTTATTACAATATTTCATTATTTATTTTGTTACGAAATAAATAAATTATACTTCATTATTATTTCATTATTTTTTGTGTCATTTAGTTTTACTCACCACTTACAAAACGTCGAACATGTATTAACCTTAAGTGTATAATAATCTAATCTCTACTGTCACTGTGCCATAGGTACAAGCACAAAATCTAGTTTGAATACATAATAGGCAGGAAGACCTTACGATCTAACGGATGTTATAGTTGACCCTTTAAGGATAAGTTGGTCACTTACAAAAAAAAAAGAAAATCTCATTGTCTGTCTCACACGCGCATGAGCAGATTTAAAATGATAAATACAGCTTGACCTTCATATTTGAAATGTTAAGCAACCTTTTTATATTTTATTTTAGCTAATATTGCCTTAACTAATACAAATGTTGATGATTAATTGTGCATTAATTATAAGAAGTCGTAAACTTCATTGGCAACTAAATCAAAAGGCAAATTGATCTATGATCTTAGGGCTTGTTTGGTAATTAGTCAGAAATAAAAATTATTATTAATTTGATGTTATTAATCCCCAGACTATTAATTTTTACTCATAAATTAGAGGTAATTTTGAAATTAAAAATTGTTGGTCAAGTGTTTTTAATAGTGACCCTCCCCTTGGTATTATTAATGAGAGGATAAAAATTTTATCTGGATAGCTTGTGTTATTAGTTCGACATATTAATTATATATGATTTTAATCCTGACTATCAAACGGCTCCTGAATAAAGTATTATTATTATTATAATCTCTGTGTCATAAAACCCAATTTTATAGTTTTAAGTCATATATTTCATATTTCAAAAATACTAATGATTATTCGGTTCTAAGGTCTCAGTGTCTTATGATTGAATTTTTACTTGGGCCCATTTAGACATGACATTTTTTTTTTTGTTGATATTTTATATTTGAAAGTGATAATTTACATTTTCTATTTGCATATTTTGTAACTTTTTAAGCAATTTCCAATGATTGTCAATAATTATTTTAATAAAAATTAAAACAATTTGCAGAAGGTAATGATTCAACAATCACATGTTATATATCTGTCAAACATTTGAGTATTAAAGCCCAAAAGTTGGCAGTTAAACCAAAAAATATATGCCATTCGACGAATTGAAGCTACATGGGCTTAGCAAATGGACTGTCTACGGACCACAAATAATTCCAAAATGGGTTAAGAATAGGTGAGTAGTAGGAATGGCCCAAAGTGAAGATGGAGGGCAACGTCTTAACAATCTCCTATTTACACTTTGGCCCAAAAAATATCAAAATTGAAGCTCTCGAACGGGGTTCTAATGTTGCACTCTTAGTAGAGGACTCATTGCAAATAAGTTGATGACACGGTTAGCAATAAGAGTATCACCCATGCAACTGTGGGTTTGATCTTATATGAATATGAGTAATTAATACTCTCAATTACACGTAATAATTTTTATATCTTTATTTACATCAATTAAAAGAGACATTTTCAATGCAACTGTTAATTTGATCTTATGCGGCGTGAATTTCGTCACTAGAATGATGGAGCATAAAGAGAATCATTTGGATTTAATAATAAAAATACTGACTAGGATGTATTCACATCATCAACTAGAATGTTAAAAAATCAGGAGACTCGTTAAGAGCATGCTATCATCTATTTTTCCTACGTGATATGTTTAAATAAGAAGACTTATTTCGTTTGTGGCAAAAATTTTAAAAACTAAAGAATCATCTTTCTAAACATGCTCTAATGCAAGACTTTTTTTAAAACATTCTTTCAAACGTGTTAGTTTTTAATAATTAATTAAAAAATTAAAACTTAAAAATTATTTCATACCGTAATTGATTGTAGATTAAAAATTAAGAAAACTCATAGTAAAACTGACGTGGATGGAAAAACATCCCCTAAATGACCCCCTAGAAATTGAGGGTCACATAGAGAATTTCTTCCCAACTGAATGTCATATCATCTCTACCTCAGCATAAAAAGTTTGGATTGGAGAAGTTTTTTTTTTTTTTTTTTTGCAAAGAAGGTTTAAATCCTATATACCACTTAATTTTTTATTCTATCTGAATTGATGACACTTTAAACGGGATAACAAAAAAATGATGCAATAGACAAATATGAGCAATTATAGTTTAAAAATAATATCATCCGATCAAAATTATCTCTATGAAAGACTAATCAAGAAACAAAACTAATATCTAAATTCAATTATCTTATTAGCTAAAAACAAATAATGAAGTAAAATTATCTTCACCAACGAGCTCTATTTCAATTGGTACTGTTCACTTCTTTTAACGGAGAGGTCGAGTATTCTGTCTCACCAAAGACGACACCCTAGTACTTAAAAAGGTCGGATGTTCAAGTCTCACTAGAGGCACCATTGTTGTTCAAGTCTCACCAAAGGCCCATTTAGTACTACTCACCGTTGTTGTTCAAGCCTCACCAAAGGCCTATTTAGTAATACTCACTTCTCTTAATTGAGAGGTTGAGCGTTCAAACCCTACACCACTACTCTCAGCAGAGAGGTTGGGTTGAGCGTTCAAACCCTATACCAAAGTCACCCTGGTACGTTACTACTCTCAGAAGAGAGCTCGAATATTCAAACAATTTGTTCTAGCCACACCAAAACATCATATAGTATTAATTGTAATCTTTTAAGACAGTTAATAATAATAATAATAAGAGTTGGGGCAAGGTATATGTCCCTTCAACTAAAAAAAAAAAAAGTTAAATTATTTTCCAAACATGATAATCTTCCTCTCCTTGCACATACATATCTCGTTTAACTAATCGATAGCCGTCTTCATCTTGTTTGGGATCAAAACAATCTAAAAGTTCATCAACATGTTCAAGATCAATTGGCACCAAATCTTTTGCTTTCAAACAATTGACTTTCTCAATCATCATTGACTTTATTTTGAGTTTTGCTGATGCTGCATTGATCATTTGAATGTGATCACGCCAAAAAAGGATTGGGTGTCGTGTCTGGTCCACGTATGTAGTCTAGATAGGATTCCGGCTGACGTTGCAGGGATTGACTCTGAAGATCGCTTGTAAATCTGTAACCAAACGAAGAACACCGTTAGGGGTGCTGGGTTGTCCCAGCGATAACCCTCCGGCGTGAGAATTAGCAATGCTGTGTGGGTGTGATAAAGCTGAGACAGTATAGAAGCAAGTCTGCATGCACGTACCTTATGAGGTCTGTTGAGGGTGCTATTTATAGGGATGTGGTCATAATCCTTGTCAGATTCAAACTAGGAATAATTCCCGTTTCTTAAGGGTTACGTTACCTTATATGTATAGGAGTGAGATGTGGAGAAGAATTGCATCAGGACTCTTCTTCAAGTAGTGTGAATCCATATAAGACTCTGTCTTCACCGAGCTAGGGGGGTCCTGTCGAGGTCGGCCTGGTATTTTACCAGGTCGCTCGATGCTTCTAGGGTTAACTTGACAGCTGCTAGGTCGCCCGTTGTGCACGAGGTCGCTCAAGGATAACCCTGTGTCGCTCATCGACCCCCTGTATCAGCTCGTTTATTTCCATTAGGTCGAACGCCCAGGTTTGTAATGGGTACGGTCTCTATCTCTCGAGTAGACGGTTTTGGCGGGCTTAGATGCCACCCTGTCGTCGACCTGGATCCTGCTGGTCGAATGTTCGCCACGTGTAAGGTGGTTAACCGAGGGTATTCAGTAGCCCCCCTACTTCTGAGAGAGAGGATTTATCCTCGTATTCATGAAGTCGTATTTTCGCATCGAGCTGGATTGCCGTAAGACGGGCGTCATGGATTTTTAGGTCGAATTCCTCTGATGTACTTGATTTCTCGAGACGTGCGCATTTATTGTTCGTGAATTTCGAGGAGGCACAAATGTCAGAACATTTCAAATTTCAAAAAAGGGCGGTTACCATTCCAATCTCAAAACGTCGCCGTTCCAGAGTCCACGTGTTTCCACCCGGGTTGACCCGAAATACTCGGATCCTATAAATTCGTCCCATCGTGTTTTTTCTAGGGCACATTTCCAGAAATTTCAGTCATTCCAGCGTCTCAGGCGATTTCCGGCAGGTTTTTCCTCTTTCAAAAAAGCTCACATCCTTTCAATCCTTCACTCGCGTCTCCTTTCTCCCCATCTAGGTTAGTCTCCTGACCTTCCTGTTTATATTTTTTCGTTTTCAGCACTTTTCCAGCGATTTTTCTTAGGGTTGTTATTGTCTCCGTATCGTCCGTACCTCAGGCCATCGTAACAGTACTTTTGGCGTTCCTTTCTTCTTTGAGTCATTTCTTCCTTTAGCTCGTCTTCCTCGTGTTCTCCTTATACGAACATGAGGGTAAAACGCGCAAATCCAGGCCCGCTATTTGCTAGGCCGCAAAAAGGGAGGGCAATATTTAAGAGCGAGGATGGGGACTGGCAAGTCGTTTTGCCAAGTGAAGCTTGCAATTTGTTGGTCGCCTGGGGAGCGAACTTAGAAGGCTTGGTGGTCCCCGAAGATGGCCCCTTCAAGGTCGATAATATCCCTTTTGGTACTTCTATGCGAATCTTCGAGGGATACGACCTGGCTATGTCGAGCTTGCTTTATCTGTATTTTAATGAGGGAGGTGCGGCGCGAACTAGGCCAGCTCGTGCTTCCTCCTCGGCCGCCGGGCCCAGCTTATCGACCTCGTCAAGTTACTTCGACCCGAATTACTATTTACGAGCTCCCCGGCCCAAGAAGAAGAAGGCGAAGGTCGCTACCGAAGAGGGTACTAGTGGTCGCGCTCGGATCGGCGAAACGTAATTACCTCGTCGATGTGGACACATGGTCCTCGGCACCTTTTGTGATCCCAATTATTACCTTGGCTTTGATCCTGATCCGGCACTTGGCTTGAATGATTTAAGGACTTCGAGAAGCCGAGTTGGTTTTTACCTTAGCTTTTTGATCCGGGCTTCGGTTCCCTCGATCCTTTCATATGCGAATTCTCGGACGTCACTCGACCGTCCCTCTCGACCTAACCTGGAACACTATGAGGATTCTTCTGTGCTTCATTGTGTGCACTCGCTTGCTAGGTTTCGAGCCAACCATGTCTTTATTCTGCTATTACTTTCACCTTGATAGGAACAACAATCGGCTGCAAGCAAAAAGCCATAACTATGGTGTGAAGTTGTTTTCTGATCCTCCAGGCAAGGTTCCTTGTTGGGCTGATAAGGTTATTGTGGTGGAGAGTAGATTAGGTTGAAATTTCAGGGTGCCAGTCGAAGAGCCATACACTCTAGTTCGCCACACCGAGCTAGATGATTATGACAAGCTCGCTAAGCAGGCTCTTGAGGTGCCCTTGGGAGTGCGAGGTGGTACTCAAGTGAGGTTTTATGATTGGAGGGAAATCATTAACAGTGAGAAATTGCTTTTTATTGCTGGATTGTCGTCGAAGAGGACAGCGGGATTCGAACCCATGTGTACTTTCCCTGAGTTCGAGTGTTTTCCGGGCTGGCATAGGCACAATGACCTAATTTTCCGAAAGTATTGTCCTGACTGTTGGAGGGATTCAGAGAAGGGCTGCCTGTTAATTGGTTTACCTCGCTTCATTGAACTTTGTTTAGTTGCTTTGATATTTCCAACTGTTTTTGACTTGTATTTCTTTTTTGTAGATATGGAAGACCTCGACGCTATGAGGGGGAGCTCGGGAAAGCGCTTCCAAGCTAAGTCAGCTCACTCGGAACAAATTGGTCGAGCTCCGGTGGCTGCCAACCTGGCGGGTACTGCCGAGGTGATCCCAACTGTGTCCGTATCTGCTGACAAGGGAAAGGAGGTCGTTAGCACTAAGTCTTCTGGAAAGAGGACCAGGTCGTCGTCGGGATCTGGGCCTCCAAAGAAGTTGCGGATCGAGGAGACGGTCGTGGTCGCTATATCCGACGAGGGGGTCCAGAAGGACGATGTACATAGTGTGACAAGTTCGGCTAAGAATACACCTTCCCCTTCTAGCTCGGCTACCCCCAAACAGGCGGAACATGAATCGAGCCAGGCTGCCCGGGGTCTCGAGATTGGGAAGGCCGCTGTCTTGGAAATTTGTAATGACGACCTGGGTGCCGTATATGATGGCTACTCTCCTTCCCACCTCGCAGGAGTTATTGGGGGAAATTTGATAAGTGTAAGTTTTATCTTTTGTCATTCCTTATATCCTTGGTTATCTCTCCCTCTCATGTCTGGTTCATTTCTCAAGCGGCCACGGCTATCAGGTCGTATACTAACAGATTGGCAGCAGCCAACAAGGAGAGGAAGGCCTTGAGGGCTCAGGTCGCTAATCTTGAACAACAACTTAGTGAAGGAGCAAACAAGGCAGATCTCGACGCAGCTCGTGCCCGAATCTCCGATCTAGAGCGGGATATTGAGAAGTCAAGGAGCGACGTGAAGCTGAGTCAAGACTTGGCTGCTGAAAAGGTTGAGGCTGTCAACAAGCTCTCCGAAGAAGTGACTCGTTTGCGAGGTGAGCTCGCTGGTGTTAGGGCCGAGCTATCGACGTCGCGGGGGGAGACCTTTAATGCCCAGGGTGAGCTGACCAAGACGAAGCTGAGTCTGGAAGGTAAGGTTAGCGATCTTGAGCGTCAGTTGGCAGCAGCGAAGAAGGCATCCAATTCGGTAACTGTTATCAGCGAGTTTAAGAAGACTCAGACATACCGAAGTGAGATTTTTTCTTACTACGAGAAAGGGAAAGCCCAGATTCTGCGAGTGGCTGCTGCGTGTGGAGTGTCCCTTAGAGACTTGATCAAGTGGGGCAGTGCTGAGCATAGGGGGGACCTCGCCAGTCATGGCCACGAGCTCGTTCCCTACCGACCTGAGGAGCTCGAACTGATATCGAGGAAAGATGCCGAACAAGGTCGAGATCCTTGGGCGCCTCCCTCTCCTTTCAGCAATAACGTGCCATATCTGCTTGACGCTCTCGATGATGGTGACGCCGTGGATTTTGACGGCGATTTTAAATTGAGTGAGTTTGAGGGAGGGAAGTCCAACCAGGAAGCCCACGCCAGAGCCGTCTTCGCGGCGGAAAGCCGAGCTGACCCATGACCTCACTGTGTCGAGTTGACTTGAGCCTGCGGGCTTTGTAAGAAAACAATCTTTTATTACTTCGTTTGGCCTGTGTGCCTTAAAACACTTTTATTTATTCTGAAACTTAGTCGTGCGATGATGTAACTTTATTTGGTATAGCCGTGTTCGTTTTTCTGTAAGTTTGCTCGTTCCTCCAATTTTCTCAGTTTTGAGTGAATGCTTTAAAATATTTTCAACAACTTACAATCTTCTTTAGCTAGCGAAGAGTAGGTCGTAAGATGACCTCGCATGGCGAGGTGCCTTTCTTACTTACGATCTTCTTCAGCTGGTGAAGAGTAGGTCGTAAGGTGACCTCGCATGGCGAGGTGCCTTTCTTACTTACGATCTTCTTCAGCTGGTGAAGAGTAGGTCGTAGCTGGTGAAGAGTAGGTCGTAAGGTGACCTCGCATGGCGAGGTGCCTTTTTAACTTACGATCTTCTTCAACTGGTGAAGAGTAGGTTGTAAGGTGACCTCGCATGGCGAGGTGCCTTTTTAACTTACGATCTTCTTCAACTGGTGAAGAGTAGGTCGTAAGGTGACCTCGCATGGCGAGGTGCCTTTTTAACTTACGATCTTCTTCAACTGGTGAAGAGTAGGTCGTAAGGTGACCTCGCATGGCGAGGTGCCTTTTTTAACTTACGATCTTCTTCAACTGGTGAAGAGTAGGTCGTAAGGTGACCTCGCATGGCGAGGTGCCTTTTTAACTTACGATCTTCTTCAACTGGTGAAGAGTAGGTCGTAAGGTGACCTCGCATGGCGAGGTGCCTTTTTAACTTACGATCTTCTTCAACTGGTGAAGAGTAGGTCGTAAGGTGACCTCGCATAGCGAGGTGCCTTTTAAGAGCATGTAAACTTGCCATCGATTTCGGATAGGAAGAATTCTGTTTTATTGATTACTTTCGCAAGTGTTACATTAGTGATAGTATTTTTTCAGATGATCTGCATGCCAAGGGTTCTTGAGCGGTGTGCCATCTTGTTCAGCTAGCCGATAAGTCCCTTCTTTGACTATGCCTGTTATTCTGAACGGCCCTTCCCAATTTGGGGAGAGTTTGTTTCTTCCAGCGTTTCTGCCTGTCACTTCGATCTTCCTGAGCACCCAGTCTCCGACGTTGAATGATCTTGCTCTAACTCGCTTGTCGTGGTGAGCTTTGGCGAGCTGCTTGTAGTTGATCATCCTGAGTCTTGCTTCTAGCCTTCTTTCTTCCAGATAGTCGAGGTCGAGCCCCCGAGCTGTTGCGTTGGCTAGCTCGTCGAAATGGGATACCCTTAGTGTTGGTAGGGCCATTTCGACTGGGGCCATTGCTTCCGATCCGTACGCCAGCGTGAAGGGTGTCTCCCCGGTTGAGCCTCTGACCGAGGTGCGTATTCCCCATAACACAATGGGCAGCTCGTCGAGCCATCGACCTTTCTTCTCATCCAGATTTCTTTTCAAGGCATGGAGGATCTTCTTGTTCCCTGCTTCGGCTTGACCGTTTCCTTGAGGGTGAGCAACTGAGGATTTCCAATGCCTGACATTCATTTGTTCGCATCTCTGAGTGAACTTAGTGGAGAACTGGGTGCCATGGTCGGACACAATGGCTCGAGGGAGACCAAATCGGCACCAGATATAATCATGTATGAAACTTATTGCTTTCTCCTCGGTTATGGTAGCCAGGGGTTTTGCTTCTATCCACTTTGTGAAGTAGTCTACTGCCACTATTACGTACTCACAGCCTCCCCTGGCTTTTGGGAAGGGTCCTATAAGGTCGACTCCCCACATATCAAATGGCCAGGCTGCAACTACTGGCGTCTGCGGAACCGATGGTAGTCTTGGGATATTAGCAAACCTTTGACACTTGTCGCATTTCTGTACATAAGATTCTGCATCCTTTCGCAAGGTCGGCCAGTAATAGCCGTGGAAGAGGATCCTGTCTGATAAGGACCTCGCGCCTGGGTGGCCCCCACATACTCCCTCATGGACTTCGGCGAGGAGGTCTTCTACTGTCTCAGGTCAGACACATCTGAGCAACGGCTTGGTGAACGACCTTCTGTATAGTATTCCAGTGATCACTGTGTAGCGAGCTGCTCTCTTTCTTACGAGTTGGGCCAGGTCTTTTTCTTCCGGTAATGTGCCGTGCTCGATATAATCTTGTATGTCATCGATCCAGTATCTTTCTGTCGAGTTGATGGGCATGGCTTCCTCCTTATTGACTGATGGTGAATCGAGGGTTTCCAACCATACGTCTTGAGGGAGGTCGCTGATGTCTGAGGATGCGATTTTGGATAGATGATCGGCTCGCATATTTTCAGCTCTGTCTACCTGCTTTAGTTCCCAGTATTCAAATTTTTCCAGCAGGTGTTTTGCTAGATCACAGTATTTTGACAATGTGGGGTGATTAGCCCCATACTCCCCCGAAATTTGTTTCACGACGAGCTGGGAGTCGCTGAAAATGACAACCTGGTAAGCCCCTAGTTCCAGTGCGAGCTCGAGGCCGGCGATCATGGCTTCATATTCTGCTTGGTTGTTGGAGGCCGGGAACCTGAACCGAAGAGCTTTGCTGAATTCTCCTCCATCTGGTGAGTGTAGGGATAGGCCTGCGCCGCTGCCTGTCTTGCCAGCTGAGCCGTCAACATAGAGTGTCCAATGGAGCGAGGGCCGAGGATGCGACGAGCTTGCTGTTCGAAGCCTCTTGGGCGGGCTGAGAGAGTCTGTTAGCTCGTCTGGACTTTGATCTTGCTTGACAAATGACGTTTCAGCAATGAAATCCGCGAGTACTTGTGCCTTTATTGCCTTGCGCTGCTCATATGTGATGTCGAATCCTGAGAGCTCGACTGACCATTTTAGCATTCTTCCGGCCACATCTGGTTTGTGAAGTATCTGTCTGAGTGGGAGGTCGGTGTAAACCGTCAAGGCATGGGCCTGGAAGTATTGGGTGAGCTTTCTTGCTACTATGATCAGGGCTAACACTACCTTCTCCACGTTTAAGTACCTGGTTTCCACATCTGTGAGTGCATGGGAGACGTAGTATATTGGTCTCTGAACAGCTTCTCTTTCACTTAGCAAGACTGCTGCGACAGCTGTGTCCGAGGCAGCGAGGTAGATGAATAGGCGTTCTCCTGGAATCGGGCTGGTCAATAATGGCGAGCTGCCCAGGTAAGATTTCAGCTCGGCGAAGGCCTTGTCGCAGTCTTCATTCCAGGTGAATTTCTTGCTCCCCTGTAGCGTCTTGAAGAATGGAAGGCTTTTTTCTGCTGATTTTGCTATAAATCTCCCTAGTGCGGTGATCCTCACGTTCAATCGTTGCACCTCCTTTATCGAGCTGGGAGCTTTCATGTCTACCAGGGCTTGAATTTTTTCCGGGTTGGCCTCTATGCCCTTTTCGTTCACCATGTACCCCAAGAATTTACCTGCCTTTACTCCGAAGGCGCACTTGGCTGGATTGAGCTTCATCTTGTTTTTCCTGAGATTTGAGAAGGTCTCGTTCAGGTCGTCCACGTGGTTTGCTTGTTTTGTTTTGATGACCATGTCGTCAATGTAGGCTTCTACGTTTCTGCCGAGCTGATCTCCGAAGACTTTGTTTACTATCCGTTGATAAGTTGCCCCTGCGTTTTTGAGCCCGAAGGGCATCATCTTGTAGCAATAGATGGCCCCTGCTGCTCGGAAGGCCGTCAGCTTCTGGTCCGCTAACCACATGCATATCTGATGGTACCCTGAGTATGCGTCGATGAAGCTGAGTATTTTGTGGCCTGAGATTGCATCTACGAGCTGATCTATTCTTGGTAGTGGGTACCAGTCTTTAGGGCAGGCTTTGTTCAAGTCGGTGAAGTCGACGCACATCCTCCATTTTCCATTGGTCTTTCTGACCATTACGACGTTTGCAATCCAGGTTGGATAGAAGATTTCCTCAATGATTCCTGCCTTTAGTAGCTTGTCGACCTCTTCTTTGATTGCTGCCTGCTTTTCGGGAGAGAATATTCTAGTTCGTTGCTGTATAGGAGTTTTTGTTGGGTCGACATTCAGCTTGTGTACAGCGACCTCCTCGCTAATTCCTTCCATGTCTTCTGTCCTCCATGCGAATACATCTTTGTTCGCCCTGAAGAATGTGATTATTGCCTCCCTTTCCTCTTTATCAATTTCCAGCCCGACCTTGACTTTCTGCTCAGGGTAGTCGAAGTTGATGATTACCTCGTCGAGGTCTTCATGGGGCTGTATTTCTGGTTGATCTCTCGGATCCAAGCTTTCTACTGTGACGACCTTTGGTGGCCTCCTGGAGTCGCGGTTGGTGTCCTGGCATGAGTCGGCCTGCTCGGTGGCTGGGGTGGACACGTCGGGCAGGTTGTCATTCGGGTTTTCCTCAGGGTTCGAGGCGAGCTTAGCTTGAGGCAGGACAGTGAGCTCGACTTGAGGGAAGTCGGCGAGCTCATTTTGAGGCAGGTCAGCGAGCTCGACTTGAGGGAAGTCGGCGAGCTCGGTTTGAGGCAGGTCAGCGAGCTTGGTTTGAGGCAGGTCAGCGAGCTCGACTTGAGGGAAGTCGGCGAGCTCGGTTTGAGGCAGGTCAGCGAGCTTGGTTTGAGGTGGCGAGCTCGTCTTGAGGAAGTCGGCGAGCTCGGTTTGAGGGTCCGAGCTTGGTTTGAGGCAGGTCAGCGAGCTCGGCGTCCGTATTGAACGTGTCGTTTGTGCTGGCCTCTGTTTGCGGACTGGGATGGCCAGTCCGCACTAATTGCTATGCCTGTTCGTCCGGAGTGTTTGTTTCCGAGCGCTCCTTGATTATGATGGACTTCAACCGCTTGTCATTGAGGGTCTTTGGGGGAGCCTCCTCATGGTCTGCAGTCATTTTTCGTTTTCCTTTGAGCCGAGCTTCCTCGGCCTTCCTTTCTTCCAGCAGGTGATTCAGAGTGCTTCTGGGATCATTTTTTACCTCTCCGACCCCACTGTCAGTTGGGAATTTTATTTTTTGATGAGCTGGAGAGATCACCATTTCAAATTTGGTCTGGGTTGGGAGTCCCAGAATAGCGTTGTATGGAGAGGGGATGTCGAGGACCAGGAAAGTGATGACCTCGGTGCGGGAGTTATCTTTGGTACCGAGGACTACGTTGAGATCGACCGTGCCCTTGACGGCGACCTTGTGTCCGGTGAAACCTTCTAGTTTGATTCCACTCGGGGTTAAGTGCGAGCTTCCTAGCCCGATCGCCTGGAAGCATTTATAAAATAGTATGTCCTTCCCTGCCCCCGTATCGATGAGCACTCTTTTCACTCGTCCTCTGCCAATCTTTGCTTCAATTGTTAGGGCGTGTCCTCCTGCGGCGGGGTTAGCGGCCAGCTCGCTGGGTAGGAATGTTATCCCCTTCTCCCCCCAAACGGCTGGCGGGCTAACAGTGTGGTTGAGGCTGTTTATTGCTGTCTTGATTTTGGTGATGCTCGACCATTCCTCCGTAATTGTGTTAACCAGGATTTCGTCATCGTCGGCATTACCTCTCGGGGCTTCCCGGGGCCTATCTCTATGTGGCCTTCCTCACTGCTCGTATCTTTTAAGCTCACCTCGATCAATCAGCTTCTGTATTTCCCGTTTTAACTGGATGCAGTCCTCAGTTGTGTGGCCGATACCGTTGTGGTAAGCACACCTCTTATCGGGATTGCGAGGATATGTAGTTTCTATCAGTGGTAGAGGTCGGGCAATCTTATTTTCTTGGAGAAGTACGTTCATGATTTGCTCGCGGGTTGTATTCAAGGGGGTGTAGAATTCCTCTTTTTTAGCCCATTTATTCTTCCCCTTGCCTTTTTCGTGCCCATGGTTGCCGCCTTCCTTCTGCTCACCACCCTTTCTTCTTTCTTTTGTTTCTGCGTTCCAGAGGGTTTCTGCTCCTCCCTCTCTTGGTCTGCCAAGGTCTTTTCGACGTTCCCAATATTCTCGTGCGGCAAGGTACATTTCGACTGGTGGTGGGTAGTCGCATGCCAATTTCGGACAGGAGCTTGGCAGATCGACATCCGGCTTGGAAGAAAGCCATTATTGTTTTGTCAGGGACGTTCAACAATTTTTCGGCGACATTCTTGAATCTTTCGAGATAGCTCTCCAATGACTCGCTGGGGCGCTGTTTGATACCGCAGAGGTCGATTCCTTCTTGGGAGGTCGCCCGTCGACGAATATTTCTTCAAAAAGGCCTTCTTCAGGTCGTGCGAGTCTCTGATAGAGCCCTCCTCTAGCTCTTCAAACCAATTCAGGACGACCTCTTCAAACGTGCTGACGAACACTACGCACCAAAGATCCAAATCTCTGGTGCAGACTCCCATTTTTGCTTCGAAGCTTGATACGTGGCTTCGAGCATTTGTGTTTCCGGCGTAACTTTTCAAAGATGGCAACTTTAGGCGATGGTTTGGAGGAGTATTCCTGATTCTCCTACAAAAGGCTGCTGTTACACTTCCTGAAGGTTTCCATTCTCTTCCTCTTTCGAGAGCCTCCAATCGCTCCTTCATCCTCTGTAGTACCTCGTCTTCCGTGTCGCTTTTACCCCGCTTCTTAGATCGGCGGTCATGGTCGTCCATCCTGGAGTTTTTGTGTGAGGAAGCCTCGCTGCTGGAGGTACTGTGTTGGTCGGACTTGCGTTTCGACCTGTGGCTGTGGTTCTCCTGTGGCCTTCGAGATCGCTCCTCAATGTCTTCCCTTCGGTGGGATCTATGAGACTTTGTCGGACTGGGACTTCTAGCTCGTCCCTCCATCCTTGAGTGGATGCTACCTCTAGGTCGTTCCCCGTCTAGTGTGCCCCGTCTGGGCTGGCCTTTATCGCTACGTCTGGGGGCGTCGTCCCTTGTCCCCCCATGATGACTGTCAGCCCGCAGACCCCTGGGCTTACTCTTTTCGGGTCGATCATCGTGGTGCTCGTTGTGGGATAAGTGTAAGCTCGGTTCTGGGGGCCGGGTTGTCTGGGCGGCGAGCTTGCGTGATAGGTCGTATTCGCGTTTTTCGAGCTCTCTCTGTTTCTCCAAGAAGGCTTTCTCCCTCCGTATGTGTTCTAACTCGGCGAGATCGATCTCTTGTTGAGTAGGAGGCATACTACTGTCCATTATGATGAGATCGTCCTTGTCTCCTGGGCCTTCGCCATCGGAGGAGGGTGGGGTGGGCGTCTGGCCATTACGAGTTGTTAAGTTTGGGCTTTTGGTTGTTTGTGCTGCCTTCTTTCCCAAGGCTTTCCTTCTCATTGCTCTGGCCAGTTTTTGAGCTCGTGTGTTTTGGTGAAGCGGAAGTCCTGATGAGGGTATCATTGGTGACTCTTTTTCAGGCTGTCCAGGGGAGTTGCCAACAAGCGGAGCGGTGGAGGGTATGCCTGGTGTTGTTGCTGGAGCGGTAGATTTAGAGACTTGCTTAGAAGATGCCATGTTTGATCACGAAAACAAAGGTCCCGGCAACGGAACCAAACTGATCACGCCAAAAAAGGATTGGGTGTCGTGTCTGGTCCACGTGTGTAGTCTAGATAGGATTCCGGCTGACGTTGCAGGGATTGACTCTGAAGATCGCCTGTAAATCTGTAACCAAACGAAGAACATCGTTAGGGGTGCTGGGTTGTCCCAGCGATAACCCTCCGGTGTGAGAATTAGCAATGCTGTGTGGGTGTGATAAAGCTGAGACGTATAGAAGCAAGTCTGCATGCACGTACCTTATGAGGTCTGTTGAGGGTGCTATTTATAGGGATGTGGTCATAATCCTTGTCAGATTCAAACTAGGAATAATTCCCGTTTCTTGAGGGTTACGTTACCTTATATGTATAGGAGTGAGATGTGGAGAAGAATTGCATCAGGACTCTTCTTCAAGTAGTGTGAATCCATATAAGACTCTGTCTTCACCGAGCTAGGGGGGTCCTGTCGAGGTCGGCCTGGTATTTTACCAGGTCGCTCGATGCTTCTAGGGTTAACTTGACAGCTGCTAGGTCGCCCGTTGTGCACGAGGTCGCTCAAGGATAACCCCAGGTCGCTCATCAGACCCCCTATATCAGCTCGCTTATTTCCATTAGGTCGAACGCCCAGGTTTGTAATGGGTACGGTCTCTATCTCTCGAGTAGACGGTTTTGGCGGGCTTAGATGCCACCCTGTCGTCGACCTGGATCCTGCTGGTCGAATGTTCGCCACGTGTAAGGTGGTTAACCGAGGGTATTCAGAATGATGGTCAGCTTAATGGCAAGAATTGTCGGCCTCGCATGCTGGATTGGATCCCATCCACCTAAGACACTGTAAAGTCTCTTCACAACCTCCCGTAAGTAATACGCACCCAATTCTGCCTTATTTGTAAGGCAACAATACTAGACAACAGTGGCGAAGCCAGGATTTGATCCTTAGGGGGTCGAGTTAACTTAATTAAAATTGTAATATTTAATACTCAAGGAGCTAAAATATAATAAAAATAGTCATAAAGATATTTTAAAGGGGGTAAATTACATAATGTTCAAAGTTCCGGGGCGCCATGGCCACCCTTGACCTCCATAGCTCCATGTGATTTCGCCACTGCTAGACAAATAAGATCAAATAGAAAAATAAATTAAAATGAAATAACGACGAAAAAAAAAAAGCTTAAACTAAAATTAATGAAAATTAAAAAATTACTTCAAGTAAAATTACGTATGCTTGGAAAAGTCTATTTCCACTATAATATTTATTTATCTATTACATTTATTAATTTAATTAAGTTAATCAATGTTTTGACACAACCCTTCAAACCAACCTTATTTAAAAAAATCTTGCTTACTGTTCAATTTTTATCCTTTATTATTTTTTTTACAAATAATATTACATTCAATCATGCATAGGTCAAATAATACATGGGTCTAATTTCTTTCGCTTACAATTTATAAAAAAATAAATGATAAAACAGACTAAACAAACGAGTGACACAAGTTTTGTAATATTACATTATAGAGTACGAATTATGAATTTCAAGAAAATAATTTGAATGAAAAATCAATTAATGGATAAATATTTAGCGATTACATACATACATACATATATATATATATACATACATACATATATATATATATATACATATATATATATATACATATACATATATATATATATATATATATATATATATATATATTACAATAAGCTGTTGTACAACATCTTTAAGTTTCTTTGATATTAAATTTGATTTGCTTCAAAAAAACTACTTTAAAGAAATTAAATGAAAATAAATATATTTAATTTTTTTGTGTTAACAATATAGGCATATTTTATTCTAGAAGATGAGAAATGAAAAAAATTAATTTTAAGTTATATAGGAAAATAAAAAATAAATCAATCTACTTTAGATAAAGTACTTCCTCATCAAACAAGGTAAGTACTTAAAGGACAATTGTGTCATAATAATGATTAATTTATTTAATCATTAATGAATGTAGCATATATATAAAATTTGTAGTGAAAATAGATTATTTCTTTTTTCTTTTCACTGATGATAACAGTGATAAAAGTTGCATCTAATAATAATAATAATAATTGCAACTACTACTACTACTACTACTACTACTACTACTACTACTACTACTACTACTAATAATAATAATAATAATAATAATAATAATAATAATTGCATCTAGTAATAATAATAGTAATTGCATCTAATAATAATAATAATAATAATAATAATAATAATAATAATAATTGCATCTAATAATAATAATAGTAATTGCATCTAATAATAATAATAATAATAATAATAATAATAATAATAATAATAATAATAATAATAATAATAATAATGATAATAATAAAAATAATTGCATCTAATAAAAATAATAATTGCATCTAATAATAATAATAATAATTATTATTATTATAAATATACTAATAATTATAATAATAATAATTATTATTATTATAATAATAACAGTATTAATAATATTATTAAAATATTGATCATATTGTTATTAGGGAGAGGCTATTTCCACTACAATTTTTGCTAATCCACCACATTATTAATGATTACATTAAATAAATACTTGTTTTGACAAAACTCCCTTTAATTACTTGTTCTTATTAAATTGACTAACAAAGTTACTTTTCTATATTACTAGTTATAGAGCCCGTGCTCCGCAAGGGTTTAATTTGATTTTGATATTAATTGAGATAATTTAAAAATAATATTTGACTTAATGCTCGACTAAAGTTAAGTATTGTTAATATATGCAAATTGGTGGTCGTTTATCATAATATTTTTATTTCAGAATAAATATTTTTTATTAGTGGTCAATATATGTATTTTTGTTTCAATACATTTTTAAGTATCCTTTAATGATTTGGTCAAAAAAAAAAGTATCCCTTATAGATATCAAATTGTTGGGTTTATTTTTTTTTTCATCTTGCACTTAATAAAGATATTTTAGGCATATATTTGAAGAATTTTTACAAAATTAAAAATAAAACATTGACTTTAGGACATATTGAAGAAAGATAACATTTTTCTGAACAAAGGAGAATCGTATAATGATTTAATATAATTATATTTTTTAAAATAATTTTTGAAGATCATTCAATGATTAGGAAATGTTTAGTTGGATACTATATTTACATATTTTTGATACACTATCAGTGTGAAGAAGAAATTTACAAAAATATTAAAAAAAAATATTTGATGAAATGATTTAGATTTTTGTTGATAAGTATCACATATTATAGACATTATTTTAGAAAGTCTTAAATAAGAATATGAGACACATAATTTGACATGGAGAGAGTAACATTTATAAAAATAAAAATTAGTTGATTTATATTATAAAATAAATTATAGAATAATTTAATATTTTGTTTAAATCTTTACATATAATATAATTGGTTGAGTTGATTTAAGTCGTATATTCATATTTAATAGGGTGTGAGTTCAAATCTTAGTGACAACATTATTTTGTTCAAAGTTCTTCCCATATTATAATTATAAGCTATTGTAAAACCTTTTATAAAACCCATTATTAGTTGGTATAGTTATAAGCTAATGACTTAGAAATGAAAAGTCATCTCAATTCATTACATGGAGGCTTGAGAATAGAGAAATAAAAGGAAAGTGAGGTGGCACAATCATAGGCCTCCTTACTAAATTTATATATATATATATTCTAATTTCAAAACATATTAAATGGTATTTGATTAGCGCTCACATGGACGAAATAATTATTCTTTTTATATTTTTATTTATTTTAAATGTTTAATTAATTAGGCTCATGGCTAGAGTCATGTTGCATAAAAACTAATATCATAATAATAATTTTTATCAACCGAACATTAAAAAAATATGTGATCTTTGCTCATTAAAATAAAAAAATCACAATTAGATTTAAAAGCTATACGTGCAAAAAATTAATCCAATAGTGAAATTATATTGGGATATAGTATTGAAAAGTTTTAAAACCTTTTGTCTACCTATAAAAATTAATTCTAAATTTTAAATTTTGAATTGATTGAAACCGATAATCAATTCAATACCTATCATATTGCTTTTATTGAATCAATTTTTGTTTAAATAATATATTTAAAAATAAATTAAATTTTTTATTTTTGTAATAAAATGTCACTCATTTTCTAAAATTTTAATTGATAATGATTTTATGATTTTTTTATAATGAAACATGAAATGAGTCATAAAGATAATTGAGAAAACAATTTTATTAAAAATAAATTGAAATAGAAAAAGCAAAACTACCTTATTTGGTGATATGTTAGGAATTAAAAGATAATTTGGAAATAAAAAATATATTACTTAACTTTAAATGGCAAGCAATTAACTAAGGGGTAATTTTGTCCAAACATGTATTAGTTTAAAATCACAATTAAGAATGTAGTGGATAAACAAAAATTATAGTGAAAATAACCTCTCCTATGTTATTATTACTGTTGTTATTGTTATATTATTAGGTGTTATTGTTATTATAGTAATAATAATAATAATAATAATAAATAATAATAATAATAATAATAATAATAATAATGGAGTACTAATTATTATTATTATTATTATTATTATTATTATTATTATTATTATTATCTTATTTTATGCGAAAAACTACTATTGTTTCCATAATTGAAAAGAAAAATAAATATTTAACCAAACAAAAGCTCTAACTCTAACAACGTTAATACAAATGTTAACTTTTAACTTTTTTGGTATTAAAAGTTTAACTTTCGAACTTTTTGTTAGAAGAGTTATTCGACATTTTGGATATGATTTTTTTTTTTTAAGTGAACTTATTGGTATTTTTCTCTATTTCTTATTTTACATCCTAACTTGTGTGTCGAAAATGTAAATAATATTTATCGTGCCATGTATAAAGTGATGCAACATGCGACAAATTACAGAATTAACAAATAGATTATGATCAAAAGTGGAACAAGTTTTCATAGGCCTAACATTACTCTTCTATTTAGGGCAACGAGGAAACACCGTGCATGAGAAAAACATCAAATGAATGAGAATAGGAACTAGTTCACCACGTTACATGCCGTCCTTAGTCAATGAACGTTGCAACACTAAAATGAATTGCACTAAAATTATTACTCGTATGTTTGAAATCATTACCACTTGCACCGAGTGCTCGTAAACTGTTCCACCATGAATAGATGCGATTTTGCCACCATGAATTGGCTCGTTCGGGGCTGATTATGATGAATCTCAATCCACTATCTGTAAGAAGTGTATATCGTAAGGAATTGGTTTTTGAGAGAAAGTTTTATGTGTTTCTTTATGTCTTGTTTTGAGCATATTATGGCATCTAATCTAACACCAAAATGAACTTTAAAAATGGTGGTATTTGTTGTTTCTGATTGGTCTATTCACCTTTTGGACCCAATAAAGTTATGGATATGTGATGCCAAGACTCGTTTGTGCTTCTACTTTATTGCTTATTTTCTGGAGTAATGCTATGGATACTTAAAAAGTATTAAATTTTTTATATTAAATAATGTGTCAGCTGATGTAATGGATTAATTATAATTTTCAATTTTATCTTTTATACTACATCTACCAACACATCATTTGGTACAAAAAATTTAATATTTTTTAGATACCTATAGCATTATTCTATTTTCTGTTGTCTTGTTTTAACTATAAAGGGGTGTGTGTGTGGGTCCTTTCCTTTTCCCTTCCAATATAAGAGCGTTTATCACAATGCCTCCCTCCCTCCACCCTCTAAAAGCAATTTTAGAGTTTTTTATTCACTCTCTTCCTCTAAAACTAACTAAATCCCCCTCTAAATATAGAATACCTTTTAACGTAAATAGTAATTTTTTTCTCCATTTCTTTCCTCTCTCCTCCCCTGCCCCTCTCCCTCTCCCCTCACTTTCACACACACACACACACACAAAGAATGATCTGTTCCCTCTCTCTCTCTTTATATTTTAAATATAATAATATAGTAAAAAGAATTAAATATATTAATAAAAATAGAAAAACTTAATGACAATTATAATTAAATTATTAATTTTGTCACATATGTGCTATAGATAATTGAAATTGAAATTATTAAAACATAAGTACTATAATTTTTATAGAATATAAAATTTTAAATTTTAAATATTTCATTCCAATTGTGCAAGAAAAATAAAATAAAAATAGAATGGTAGTTATATTTGTTAGTTGAGATGAGAACTATTTAAATTTTAGAGAGTTGTATAGAAAGTGCTTGTTGGAGTAAATTTTTTTTTAGAGTGTTAAAAAAATAAAAATAAAATAAAAACAATATATTTAGAGTGTGGTATAAGGTGAAACCACTGTAGATGTTCTATGCAAAGATATGTTCTCAAGACATATTTCAAGTGGTCTTTGTTTGGCCCTACGGGCCGAGGCCGTGTGGTCAAGTTTGAGTCTATGATAAAATATGACCATAGGTTTGATTTACGCGAATTATGTTTTCTCAACATTATGATGGCGTGGGACAGTTGACGAATTTTAATTTCATAACTGGGTTTGATTTAGGCAAAACTATTATCAACTTTTCCCCTTGATTATATATAATAAAAAGGTAGATGATATTACAAGCTCGAGCTTGTTGCATTTCTACAAGTTTTAGTGTTAATATCACTAGATAATTTTAACACAAATCTCGATATTTAAATGTTATTTAGTTGGTGACGATTTGCAATGTCCATGTCATTACTTAGAAAATATTTTAATCTTACGGCTTAGAGATCTAACTAAATTGGATCTCGCGACACTAGCACTAAAGCTTGTAGGAATACTACAAAATGCTAAGTTTACAACTCTTCTTCTACAACTTTTGCTACAACTAAGTCTTGATTACATGCTCTTAAATTTACATATGATCGGTCGAACCTTCTCATTTTTCATTTTACTTTCTTTTCCACTAATTAACGGAGGGAAAACACACCCCAACATAACCCGCAAAAACACCTTTCGGACCGGCCAATTACCGATTGCCAAACAATTAAGCTAAAAACATAACATAGATTACCTGCATCAACCCTAAGATATGTGAGTTGTATTTTATCACACATTTATCTTACGTCAGTCAATAAGCTACGCCCTCTGGAGCATGCAGATCTTTATAAATTAGAAAATGTTAAGAGATCCCAAAATTCAATCTCAATTTTTCATCAAATATATGTGGTAAACATGTGACATATGGCTTCATAAGGTTAAGTAATGTGATGTCTAATTAGTCACAGACATCAAATAGAGATTGGAGAGCAAAGACCAACCTGGTGAATAACACTCAACTCATCTGTACCTGTACTTCATCGCATTTCAAATTTTGCTGGGAGATGGGATTAGGGAAAGGGAAGTTGGTAATTTTCGTTTTGTGATTTTGAGTGTTTTTTATAATGATTAAAGAAAAGAGAGTGCGATAGAGATAAAGTCGGTGAGACCAGTAAAAAAGAAAATCCAATATCATAAAATCAAGTAACGAAAATCACGACCGAGAATAGAGACTATATCACTTGCAAACCAACCAAATACATATATAACCCATTTGTTAGAGGTCCAAGTTGAAACATATCAACTAGGATTCCTAATACTATTTCCCTTCTGAAAAATTCAAATTGTACAGGCCGGCTCTGTGGCATTCTTTCTTTCTTTCTTTCAAAAAAAGCAGTTAAAGTACAAGAAGAATCATCAACTGTAATGCAGAATATTAGGGTTTAGAATGGTTCAAGTCTATCCACAAACTTCAAAACCATATATTCGTTTCCGATTTTATTCGACCAATCAACATTGCAATAAGTATAAATCAAAATTATTCCTTATCGCAAACTCTCTATTTCACCTTTTTCCAGCACTGATTATTCCTCTGTACATGCTAAATGTGTAGGAAAGGATACTGCTTTGTTTAGTTTGAGAAAAGATGGGATGCCTTTGAAACTGCTACGTACCTAATACGTTAGTATTTTTCAAAATTGGAAATAATATATATATATATATATATATATATTTGTAGCGGTACCATGCGGCACGCCTGCTATTCTCAGCCAACACTTGGGAAATAATGCGAAAATTGCTGTACAGAAACAAAATCAACTTGCACCATGATAGTACTAGTACTAGTCCTCGCTATTAATACTCTCCTTTTCAACTACGGCAGTCCTATGATGCATTCTTTTACTTGTACCAAATGCTTCATATAATGTAGTTGTAGTGTGGAGTGTTGTTGTTGAAATGGAATGCTAACAACAATACCCTAAGTGTAAACATGCTCCCAAGGCTATTACTTACTACGCTTGTCGGTCATTTTCCTCCCAGTTAGTTTTTCAGGCATTCCATCAGCTTTCCCATGCGAAAATGAGATGCAAATCTGTTTGAGACACGACGTTTTGAGAGCTTTAACTCCTTTTCCGGTCTCTCCGTGTGAACAAATGCTCTTTAATCTACCTATAATCGAGCTATAAAGGTCCTATATTATCTGCCTATAATCATGCTATAAAGGTCCTATATTATCTGCCTATAATCATGCTATAAAGGTCCTATGTTGCGCAATGTATGTGCTCCCAGACGGATTTACAAAACTGTTTGTTTCAATACACCTATTTCAGCTAGATATACCTCACCCTTGTCAGCAAAAGAAGTTTGATGGTTTAGTTAACTGAGAAAGTCAGACCTACTAGAGTCACATTTGCATCGAATTTTGATATGCTAAAACTCTTTTCGATAATGAGATTTAATGGAATGACCACATGAACAAGACTAACCCTTTTGTCGAACTTGCAAGTTCGAGTCTCTTCCACAAGGGGCGGTTCAGAAAAGGGGTTATGCGGGGACTATTCTCCGTTATGTTGCTAACTTTTGAGTTTGTGGTAAGAAGGAAAAGATAATTATTCCATATCAAGTGAGACACAAGAAGTCTCTTTCAGGCAATGATCAAAAGGTTGCTTCAGAATCCATTGCGTACAATTTTTGCGACCCTTCAATCCTTTTCCTTATCTCCTAAAAAGTAAGTGCACCATCTTTGTGCCAGTATATATAACCTCCTCGGATAGTCAGTTTCTAACACTATACTTCTCTCTCGTACTCCATACTTGCGCTCACTCTCCAACCATAATTACATAATCTCTTCTAAGTACGTATTTTAGGAATGGCAACAGTAAAGAGGTTGGCAGCAGAGAAGCCAGTGGTAATCTTCAGCAAAAGCTCCTGTTGCATAAGCCACTCGATCAAGACGCTAATAAGCAACTTTGGAGCAAACCCTACAGTCTATGAGCTCGATGAACTTCCAAACGGAAAGCAAATGGAGCGGGAACTACTTGAATTAGGATGTAATCCAAGTGTACCAGCCGTCTTCATAGGAGACAAACTAATCGGTGGTGCTAATGAGGTTATGAGCCTTAATGTCAAGGGCAAGCTGAAACCATTGCTCACTAAGGTCAATGCTATATGGGTTTAGAGCAAAAGAAATATACTCGAACTATTAAGCTCGATATATAAACCCTATTGGTTTTCGCATCTCTCAAAGGATAAAAACACAGGTTCTTGGTTTTTCACTAAGTGCGACGCTTGAGGTACACAATATCGCTAATTGTGACTCTATTTACGTTGTACCAAGTGCAACGCCAACTTGTGTTACGGAGTATGTATCGTCGTCTTCTATATATAAAGTTTGTTGGATAGTATACAGCTACTGACTCTCCTTATTTCTAATGCAACTTTAGTTTTAAGCAACTGCAGTGCATGATGTGCATCTATAAGCTGTATATTAACTTTATATAAACCCACCTCCAACCCCAATAAGCTTCTCAGACCATAAAACACCTCCAGCCCTAGTACACTGAACTACAATGAAAGCTTCTCAAACCATATACCCACCTCCAACCCCAATAAGCTTCTCAGACCATAAACCACCTCCAGCCCTAGTACACAGAACTTTCGACAGCACGGATCCAAAACAGCAAACATCCCAAGTTCAACAACTCTCGGGCAGCCACTCATCTTTATCCTGTTTTTGTACACCAATTTCAGCAACCACTTACACAACCATTACTAAGGCGTTCAGAATATTCCAATTTTTTTAGTTATTTTTTGGTCCTAAGCGGGTGTGGGAAATGGGAATGTATACACCTCACACTTTGCGAAGCCCGGCTCTACCACAGAATATTCCAATTTTCATTAATGATTTTGTTAATACATAAATAAACACTAACTTCATAAATATCAGGGTAATTAGACCTCTAAATCATTTTTCTCCACACGATATCAACTAGAATTCTAACAATGGTATGAACTAGAGTTTAGCAATTGCAACAATCTGACAGAACCCTCACAACCACGCTAGTGTAATACTCCCTCCGTCTGAAAAAAAAAATAGTCTCATTTGACTGATCAAACTTATTAAGATTGGTGCTTAACTTGCTTGTACCTTCTTCAAATTGCACTAAAATTATTATTATGCTTAGAATAGGACTATATTTTTGGGACAAACCAAGGAGGAAAGAGGGACTATTTTTTTGGGACAGATGGAGTATTCAATCATCTTCCTTTTTGGGACAGATGGAGTATTCAATCATCTTCCTTCTTTATAACCCAGCTGACTAACCTGATGCCAAACCATAGTACTCCCTCCGTCCCTAAATGAGTGTCTATTTTCAAAAAAATTGTGTCCCTAAATGAGTGTTTATTTTTGTATAAGTTTACTAGTTTCACCTTTGACACATTATGTCCTTGTGTGGACTTCTAATGTTTTATATGGACATTAATGTACATATGCCACTAAATGGTCCAAAAATCAACTTCCTTAATTTTAATGAAAAACTAAAATTAATGGACACTCATTTAGGGACGGATGGAGTACTTTTAATTTTTTTGGTTTTTTTTTGGGGGGGAGGGTATCCTTTGCTGCCGCAAGGTTGACTAACTGTAAGCAGCTGGCACGAAGACTACTTTTGGTAGTCTGCGAAGAATCGCAGAGCCAATTTGCGGTTGAAAAGTGGAAGACTCAAAACTAATACTGACTTCTAGGGGGCAGTAATTCCACTGAACAGGATTTGCTCAACAAGGAACCAAACCTCCAGGATTGGTTAAACTTTATAATGGGGGAGTAATCTAACCAAACAGGAACTACATGTCATACTGGATCAAACTGGATCTGCACAGTGCACATACCTCCTCTGTAGTAACTGAGGTGAACTGAAGCTGGAAGACATGCAAAGATGAAGAAGAAACTGAAGTTCAAAGAGGTGAATCCTGGAGCTGCGTACAAGAGCATTATAGGGAAATAGACCAAAGAAATAGGGGAGACAATACGTACAAGCAATAACATACATGACTATCCTTTGTTAACATTTAACCTATAAGGTTAATTTTTAAGGCATCACCTAGGGGCACCTTATTTTTCGAATTTGCAGTACCATCAATTAGCTTCGCTTTTGTCAACAATCTCTACACTTTGGCAAGGGAGAGACGAGGGTTAAATGAGCCATCCTATGAATGGTTGCTTGGGAGCTTACATAGTGAATCAGATACTCACGAAGACAAGTGTCTCTAAATGATTCTTGGCATGGTGCAGTTTTGCTACTTCCTAGAACGGGCAAGATCAGCAAATTTTGGATCAAAAATCAACTACAAAATTGCAAATCATGAAATGGAGGGCAACTAGTTTTTCACACCTCCACTTCACCTCATAAATGAAGAAGACTCACATTCAGATAGAGAAAGAAATCGAGATGACTACAACTAATTATGACGAAAATGCTGCTGCATGGTTCAATGAGTGATTCTTAGAGTACTATTTTGTCAACTATTGAGGTATTTCTTTTCAACTTCAAACTAATTTGGTTGGACTATTTTGGGGTAATCCCATTGATTCCATATATTTAGGTCATATGTGCCTTATGTAAACTAGGCTCCCTACTTTGCCCCAGGCCCAAAGATACCCTTTTGAGCCATGATGTGCCGTAAGCATATAGTAACCATGCCTACATACATTGCATCTTCACCATATGATTAACATTTGACATAAAAGAAAAAGATACAAAAACAAGAGCAAGAAGCAAGTCCATAATATTTCTCGATAAAAACACAGGTCGTATGGGTCAAGGCCCATGAACCAGAGAGAAAAGGTAGAATCAAGCTTCTATTCCCTCTGCAATTATAATAGGACTAGAATTGGTAATATGCATTCTCCCTCTCTGTCAGTCTGTCTCTATCTCCCTCTCCCTCCATTATTTTACTCACTGGCACATTGGTGATACTGATACCTTTTAATATTGTTGAGCTCTTAGAGCAAATAGCAACAGCAATTACACCAGACAATCATTGGATGACGTTGAGTCTCAAATGCACATTTTATTTTTGCGGAAAGGTTACTGAAGTACCTTTTAAGCTTTTTTACAAAAAGAGCATTTACAGAACTAATTGCTTTCAAGGTGGCATTCGGCCACCTTCTCCCAGGATTTGAGGGTTTTATCTTCAGTGTCTGTCTTGTACAAACCTAAGCGGGTTATTGGGAAGCTGAGACTGTTTATACTCTCATCAAGAGAGTTGGCTTTCTCTTGAGCCCTTTTCTTTTCTTCTTCAGTCAAATCAGCATAAAGGATACTCAGATGCGGCATATAAGCTACAATAATGCAAGATGTTCATCAGAAGAAACAAACTTGTTGCCAAAGAAGGAGAGTAGAGTGAACGTTCATGATGTTCAAGTTGGCGTAAAGAGACTCCATAGGCATGATGCAGACAAACAAAACACAAACACGAGAGAGAGAGAGAGAGAGAGAGAGCAACGTACGAGTTGAGCTCTTGAAACCAAAATGACCTGTGCAGTGTGCACCAGCCTCCATGACCTGCAAAAAGAAATTTCATAGCACCAACATTACAAGAGGATGCAGAAGAAAGAGTGTTTTTTACTTTGATATTTTCATCCATGACATGGAAAGCACTAGAAATTCCAGTGTCGTGAAATTTTCATTGATTAAGCTCCACCAAGTCAGAAATATCAGAAAGAAAAGGCAATAACTTGCTATGGTTCTTCATCATCTAGTAGACTAGGATGCAGGAAAAACAGTTCAATCTCTGGTATTTTAAGAACCCCTTAACTTATACATTTATCAACTTATTCACAGTATTGATTCATTGTTTCTGCAACAGTCAAGTTGTTCTTACATAATTCAGCTAGCTGCTTTTTGTTGCTTCTTTCCTTTTTTTTTTTTGGTTGTGGTAGAATAGAAAAAGAAGATTCAATATTAGGTAAGTGCAGATGAGAGTACAACCGAGAGGCATACACCACGAAAGAAAGAACCCAAAACAAGACTCTGACTAACAACCAAGAGCTGCATTCCAATGGCACACAGATCGGACAAAGGCAGGCCTCTAAGCATTCCCAATCCCTTGGCCCAAAGAGAGTCCAAAATATTTGCATGCTTCCAAAGCAGGTTCAGAGTAGGCTTCTTGCCCTCAAAGATTAGAGCTGTGAATATACTTCAAACTACTGCAAGACAGAGTTGCAGGTTCTTAATTCGAGTAGGATTCCATTCAGGATCCACCTCAATTCCGGGTCTTCTTGTCATAGTAACGGATAGATTTATCAAGCACTTGAAAGATGACATACCATGGTCCATGTTATTTACCAATCACAATGTGCTAATTGACGAGAAGAAGACAGGGGAAAGATGATAAACCAGAGAAGGGAGAGAAACTTTAGAAGTCGAAGAGTTTATAGTAGGACAAAAACATAATATGTTTTAGCGGCCAGAGGCATTAGACTAGAAGGCAAAATAGTACCACAAAGAAATCTCTGTCATGATAATGCTTTATTGACCAAGTGAGCGAGGTGAAAGATGATGTTCTCCACAGAATAAAATCAAGTTGGGTGAAGAGAAAGGTGCATCCAGAGTCTTATATAATAGATGTATACTAGTTGAGTTGAAAGGAAAGTTTGATAGGAAATTTATTAGATCCATTTTACTTTATGGAACAACAGAATGGTAGGCAATGAAGATGAAATGTTATAACATGTGTGTAGTCCAAATGTGAATGCTAAGATTGATGTGTGGTAAAACTAGAAAATATAAATTTGAGATGAACATATTGGTAAGACAATAGTCCTAGCATGAGATAAATGGGAGAAATTGCTTCGTTTGAACCCAAACAATTTAGGAAGTGGGACAATTTCCATAGCATCAGGGGAAGACCGAACATAATATGGAACAATCAAGAAAGAAATGACAGAGGGAGTAACTTGACTCGATCACACAGATGCAAATAAAGATCCACATAGCCGACCCCAACCAGGTAGGAAAAAGGTTGAGTCGGGTTTCATACTTTTGTATAGTTGAAGCTTTAGTTGCTTTATTTGTAAATAAAACTGTCTGTGATTGTGAGGGAAAAAAGAAAAAAAGGAAGGTAAAACATTTCCTACGTGTATAAATACACTGAATGAATTCTATTAAATAGATTGTCATCTATTTCAGCTAATCCTTCTAAGGCCACATGCAAGGAAATATGGTTTTACATCAGCAAACCACAATACCGCTAAACTTTTTTGTACTAGGAGCGTTAGTACTTCACGCATTAGCACTCCAGCTAGCATACCAATCCCAAACAAAGCCAATTTCCTGCGTTTGGGAGCACATGGATTAGCGTGCATTAAACTGGACTAGATGTATTAACTATTTTCCCAAGATTACCCTAAACAATCCAATACACTGTATGATGAGATTAGGGTGTCCTGTGGGTTTGTCAATTGATCATGCTAGAATTTTTTTATATCATCTCAACTAAGCATCTTTTGAAGTGAAGAATCACCTGCCCCGCAAAAGCTAATTTCAAATTGTCTAGTAATAGTATAAAGTCAATATTCTAGTTAGATTATTTTGATTGACAAGTCAAAATTGAACATGAGAGATGGACTACCCAACCAATAAATTTCCTGGCAAAATTACCCTTGCCATTTCAAACTGTTCTAGAATCTTTTGAAGTGAATTTGGTTGTCTAACAGTTTTTCTTTTTTTTTTTTTTTTCTTGTGTGGTTCTAAGGCTACGACTGCAACCCCTATAGGCTCTGAGAGACACCCTCTGTACTAGTACTTGGCCACATGCCAATCGGTGGTTTGTTTAATAATTGTTCAACATTGAATTGAACTAAACAAGTACTCCCTTCATCCCGAAAATGGTCACATATGTACTTGTTAAACCTTTTCAAATCAACTAGACTTTTGTCAAATGAAATTATGATTGAATTAATTTAGGATACAAAAATTATAGAAGATGACATTCATAGTACTCTTTAGTCCAGTTTACAGTGAGTATAATTTTATTTTCTATAAATAAATACTCCCTCCGTCTCATATATATGGTCATCCAAACAAAAACACACATATTTAGGAGTTCTCTTAAATGCATTGTCTAATATTTGCATTTTCACTTGTGCCCTTCCATGTAATTAGTTGGTAATAATTAGTAATCCCTCCGTCTCAAAATAAGTGTCGTTTTAGCAATTTGTAGAGAGATTAAGAAAGCTTACATAAAGACTAATATACTTTTATTTAAGTTTAACTATTATAGATAAGTTGCAAGAGTATTCTTAATAAACCTCTTTAATGAGGGTAGTAAATAAATGCAATTTTGGCAGAATAAGGGTAAATGTGTCTTGAAATTCTGTAACGACAATTATTTTGTGACAATAAAACTTTGTTAAAACAACACTTAATTTGGGGGAGGTAGTACTCTATACAATAATTGGTTATCTTGTGAATACTATATTTAGTAGTGGGCATAATAGGACATTTGTTAATTAATGTTCATGCAAAATTTTAAGTAACCAAAAAATTGTGAAACGTCTAAAAATAGAAAGCAAGACAATATATATGAAACGGAGGAGTAAACATAGACTTTAAACATAGCTAAATATAATTAAATATGCTGAAATGCAACTCTTTATGGTAGGAGTAAATAAGTAGTGACATTTCATTGACCGAGTATTAATCCAATAAATGAATATTCCTTTTCTAGGTGAAGAATAAAATGGATATTCCTTGCCAACAAAATAATACTTAATTACAAAAATTACCTCAGCCGTTGGATGAAGCAGAAGAAAAACACACTGATAAAAGAAGGTCCCCGTCGCCACCTTATCAACGGTGGCCGTGTAGGATTTCAAACCCTGACAAGCGGCCCTGAACTTGTCACGCGCATCGGCCTCCGTCAGAGCGATGGCTCCAACAACGGTCACGTGTGCCTCGAACTCGGGCCCACCGAACTGCGATCTAAGGCCAACCATCAACTTCTTCACCCTGTCCGACACGTCCTGGGGTGGAAGTGCCCACACCGAATAAACGTCCTTGCGGGCTTGTTGGGGATCATTGATTTGTTGAGGAGTAGGATCGTCCATGAAAATTGAGGGAAGGAGGAAGAGAGAAAAGGCAAGAATTCCGAGAAGAGCGAGAAGTCTGATTAAGAAGTGGCGCAGAGACATTCATGTGAGGGGAGCACCGGAAAAGGGGATTGGAAGAATCCACTTTTTTGATAATTTTATTGAAGTTTTAAATGATTATTGTAGAAATAGTACTTGTTTATTAGTTTACCAGAGGACTTGCAGAGCTTGTGCGTATGAGCTGGAGGCTGGAGTGACGCCGAAATTTGAATACAGATATAGATGGATCATGGTATTGAATGGGAGAATTGGCATTTACACCAAAGAATTACTAAAGTAAGTAAACTGTGTTATTAGTGTTTATTAGTTATGTTTTATGAATTTTTAATTTTATGAATTTGATATGTATTTATAAAGACTGTTTTAAACATTTTAAAACTTTTAAACATTTTATAAAACTCTAAGTAAACTCTATTAGTGGTATTAGTTATGATCTTTTGACATGAATTTTATGTTTTATGGCCTCATTGCTAAAAAGTTTGACGACTATTTAAAATGTCTTAAATCCTTTCAAACTCTAAATACCTTATTTTCTCTTACAGAATATAAAAGAGACCATTCTCTCTCTCTCTCTCTCTCCTCTCTCCTTTCTCGCCGTCATCTCATCCGTCACATCCATCCGCGGCCTCTCTCACCACCATATCCTCCGCCGCCGTCCTCGTCCTCTTCCTTCTTTGTCAATGCTGTCGAGATAACCTTCTTTCGTTTTATGCCTCCTGCGCCATTGCCGTCGAGGTACTCGTCTCTCTCTATTGATTAATCGACTCATGAGTCGATTGATCTACCCTGAGTCAATTGATCGACTCATGAGTTGATTAATCGACTAAAGGTCGATTTTAGTCATTTTGACCATGAGTCGATAAGTCGATTGATCGACCCATGAGTTGATTAATCGACTCAGGGTCGATTTGAGTAGTTTAATCGACTCTTGAGTCAATTACTCGACTCAGTAAGAGTATTTTGGGGGGTTTTTGTATGAAAATAGGCTATAAAAGATGTTTTTTAGTAAGTGAGACATTTTATAAATTTGACAGCTTTGACTAGGCCATTTATGAAGAAACCCCTCATTACTAAGTACACCCACACCCAATATTTTCAACCTATCAGAAAGCTAAAACACCCCCCTAATTTTCTATTTTATTCTTACCAATATTTTTTTTCAAAATTAACCTATTCTACTAAGTACACCCCCCAACCCCAAACAAAACCCACCCCTTCCTCTTCCTTCCCCGCCTCCTCCCCCACCCCTACCCCTACCCCTACCCCTACCCCGCCTTCCTCTTCCTTTCCCCCCTTCCTCCTCCCTCATCCTTCCTCGCCTCCCCCCACACCTAGTCAATTGCAGTCACACACTGTTCTATGTTCCTAACCCTTCTTCTCTTCTTGCTTTCCTTGTACAAATTAGCACATTCATAGTCAACACACTTCGAATGCAATTGGAAACTAAGAGCATGGCAAGAAAATAAATAAGCTCTGATAAATTAAACTGAGAGCATGGCAAGAAAAATTTGTTGAATTTTTTTTAAAGAACGATAGTTAAACATGACGTACAACATTGTAATTTTTTTTTAAAACTGTTCGTTTGGCACTGGTTGACCGAACACACATAGCTAGGGGGGACAAATTGGGTATAATGGATAGCTTAGTCTATTATCAATTGGTGTAATGGATAATAGACTAACCCAAAGCTATCCATTATACCCAATTTGTCACCCCTACCCATACTGGTGTTTGACACTCACTAACCGAACATCACTATGGTTGTTCGACAACCTTACTGAACAGCTTTAACTGTGTTCGGTAGGAGGCTACCGAACAGCAATTAAAATTTTTTTTAACCTAAAAAAATGAAGGGCATTTAAGTCAAAATTTATAATGACATTTTTGTAATATATGAGGGGGTGTATTCCGTAAAATCTTGGGTGTAAATAGCAACTCTCATAAAATAGATTAGGTTAATTTCACATCAGAGTAATTATATGTGCACCTAAAGTGTGCACCAAAATCTCAGTTGGCATCTCTGATTGGTTAAATGATTTGTAAATCCTACTACTTAATAATCTTCTGACCAACCAAAAAATGTCAACAAGAACTTTTGGTGCACATTTGATACACACTTTAGGTGCACATAGCATTACCCTTTCACTGTATTGCCCTGCAGTTTTGGCTGTAGTAGTCCGTTGTTTCGATTTCTGTGCCTAAGGTGTTACTCCTCTATGATCCTAAATTATATTCTTAAATTATTACTATTTTCTTTGAATTTTTTTTATCAAACATGATATTATTTAAATGTCATTTTGATATATATTTTTTTATTTTTTCAAAATTATAAAACAGATAATTCGTAGTAATACTACAAATTATGTATTTTATGATTTAAATAAATATAAAAAAATATCCGTAAAATTTACATTTGAAAAACGTATTGTTTAACTAAAAATATCAAATAGGACGATAATTTAGAAATGAAAGGAATATTTTTGAAGAAAATATCTCATCGTTCCGACCTACCGCGTAGCATGTTTAAATTAATAACATCACATTTTAATGTTGAAATGGAACAAAATAGATTTCGAAGGTGTGCTAAAGTTGTACAAAATAGATATTAAAGGCGGCCCTTAATTTTTAAGCATGTTACTTGGCCCTTAACATTTTACTTTCACAAGATTGTCACAACCAATTAATAGCCCGCACTTTGACTAATATCCCACCACAAAAATCTAATTACAAACCTCATATTTATATTTATAGAGTTCATTGAATTTTTAGAGTTCCAAGTTCTTAGGCGACGTCTTTTGGTTCAACAGACTAAGACATGTGAATTTTTGTGAGAGTCTCGAACTTGGAGTACATTTCATGCATTTGTTCCTTCAATTCAGTTTTGCTCTCATCAGTCATTTCTCCTCCTTTTCAGGTGGAGTGACAGTAATTTTGACAACTCGAGAAAGTTTGTCCTTCTTTTAGTTGGCTTGCTTATGATTCCTTGTCTATAGAATCTATTTCCTATTTGTTGAACAACAACTTGACTAGGTTTAATACTTTTTTGTCAGTTAGGAGTTCCTGATAATAGGTGAGTTTGAAAACTTATTATCAGAATCGCTTAAGCAAGCAGGGCTTGGTAGGTTGTCATCTGAATCATATATAGCTGATTTTGTGACAAGACAAAGATTTGATTCTTGTGCATAATCAGCTGATTCATCTTCGAAATCAGTCTCAATCCATGTTGCAAGATTGAGATTTTCATCTTCAACAACCCAACCCTTTGTAGACACCCAAGATTCGTACACCTACATTATACGAATTGTCCTATAAACAATTGTGTTATTTATAAATGGACTAACACTTGTTTCTATGATCATTTCAGGAAACAACATATCGAATAGGACTAACGACGTTCGACAAACACAAACAACTTCAATTAGATCAACATCAAAGGTCAAAACTGAAGATACAAAACTTAAATGGGCCAAAAAGCAAGATATAAAGACTGAAAAAGAAAAAAAAAGTTTTGGTGCGCAGGTGACCAACTTGGTGCACTGAAACAACAAAAACAAGGTTTGGTGGGCGGACACCATGCCTGGTGCGCCGTGCACCAAACCATGCATCTGCCTCACAAGTCAAGCCGCCTGGCTGCTGAAGACTTTGGCGATCAAACGACCCTTCCTCCTTGCTTAGGGATGAGAGTAACACACAAATATCTCTCCTCCTTCACCTATAAAAGAGCTCTCAGCTCTCTCCTTTAACAACACCAACAACACAATCCATAATCCCTCAACAGTCCTCAACAACTCCAACTCTCAGCTTTCTCCCTCTCTCTCTCACTGAAGAAAGAAAGAAAGAAAGAAAAAGAAAAGAAAAGAAAAAGAGAGTTATCAGACTCTCTCCCTTCCACCCATATACACACAATACACAAACACAAAACATATGTCTTCCTTTTCTTGTATTAGTAACAGTGGAAGCACAACGGTCAAGCTACGAGCTAGCTTGATCCAATATAACACAACTAGAACTAGAACTTAATTCGTAAATGACAAAGTAACCCCTTCCGTTCGTTACTTTATTTATCTGCTTCGATATGTAAATAAATACATTTAATTTGTAAATGTGTACATATTTATTTCAATACATTTGATATGTAAATACATGTATTATACTTATTAAAGTAGATACTATAGTAATATATGTTTATTTTGTAATAAATAAAGCATGTATACACTTTATAACATAAACAGAGACATAAATCTCCGTAATACATTTTCTCTGGTTATATAAAATAACAAACACACGATAATTAAATATGAGCATGCAAATATGTAGAGACCGAAAAGGCGAGTTGGGTGCATAAAACCTTCCCAAATCGTAATTTGGCCCCCGAACCCACAATCTCAGTTTTTCTCTCGTTTACTTCATAAACGAGGGTGGACTCTATTTTCAAAATAAAGGTGTTTTTTCACGTTTATCACAACACCATCACAAGAAAGAGATTTGCTTTTGAGCAAAAAAGGCCCGGAGGATCGGCGATCAGGCGGATTCGGGGCCCTCACACCATTTTGTTTTCCAAATTTTTGTGGAGTTCTTTTGAAATATTCATTTTTAGTGGAAGGAAAAGATGAAGCAAAATGACCTGACTTTCTACAGTTGAAGCACATAAGTTTTTCATTGTCATTTTTGCTTCAGTTGGTTTAAAACTAGCACTTTGACAATTTGTAGAAGCCAATTTTTGGAAGTTTTTTTTAAAAGACTTATATTTCTTAAACTGCTTAGCAAAGACAGCAAATTCATCCTCATCAAAGTCATCATTTGACTGAGATGAAGTAGAACATATATTTGGCTTTTCTTCTTGAGTAGTCAAAGATATGCCTCTAAAGCTTTTCTCAAGGTCTTGACACTTGAGAACTTCCTTTCATAAATATTATATCTTGCTACAAGACTACGTATATGAGTCTTGTTCAAGTCTCTAGCTTCCTTTGTGATCGTGATTTTCACATGTCATCCACTACCCAAGCTACTAAGAAAACGTATATTTAAATCTTTCTTAGTGTATGCTTTTCCTAAAGATGCACATGCGTTACTTACCTCACAGACTCGATTATACGCATTCCTTAAGGATTCATTTAGATCCTTTTTGAAGGCTTTAAACTCCTGGATGTAATCGTACAGTTTGTTATCTTTGGTGATGTGATCTTCGTTTATGTATTGAGTAAGTGCATCCCGATTTCTTGAGAAGTGACATAGTTGTGAATCTGTTTGTAGACGTTGTTGTCTAGAGCGCTTGATAAGATATATATGTATTGCTCTAGCGTTTAAGGCATCCGTTGCCTTATCATCATCATCCATTCAGCTCTCGGCTTGAGGATGTATTCATCGACACGGTAGTGATCTTTGGGTTCTCCGTGTCATCTATATCATCGATTTTTCAACAATGGTTTTAGTGTTTACTTTCATTGGATAGATGGGACCACCCAAGACACACTCCTTCCGTTTATTAATATTGTTCATATATCTCGTGATTCTTTCTTTACGATGTCAAAATTATCCTCATCAAACATGGGAACTGAGTCATGTTGAGAGTTTAGAAAGCTTTTGAGTTTGCCATAGATCAAATTAACTTTCAAGTGAATAAACTTGGAAAAATATTTTTTAAAAAGTTTGTCTCTGATACCAATTGTAAGTCCACTTAGGCAACCGATCGATAAGGCTAGAAGGGGGTGAATAGCCTTATAATTTTTAAGAAATTAAAACCTTTGTAAAACTTAGTAGCGGAAAATAGGTTTTTGGTAAATCAGTCAACTGATGAATAGAAGTGATCAGTTGGTGATAAAGAATCAGTTGATGAAACAATGAGTGAACTGACTATGTTTGTTTCTTATCTGATAGAAGCTTTAAGTAATTTGACAATGCTTAAAGATTTAATCATTGGTCAAAAGAAAGCAAGAAAGTAAAGAAGATGAACACAAGATGTAGACCGATTCACAAGATGAAAAGCGCTACGTTCACTACCAAGTTGGTCGACTTGGATTTTGAGTGCACTAATATTAATAATCCTAGTTGCTCACTAATTGATCGTGTACAACAAGACACTAAATATGAAGATTGAATGTTCAACAGAACAAATCAATCTCGTGTGTTAAATCAAAGATCCCTAAAATTAAGTAGTTGAGAGGGATGCTTTACAATGATTGAACTAATAAAAGCAAATACAAAGAGAAGAGAATAAAACAATAAAAGCTCTTAAGTGATTTGTTCTTTTATGCAGAAACTCAAGTATTCTTGAAATGTTATGAATTGCTTTGAATGCTTGAGTGCTTCGAATTGGTTTGATTTCTTATTGGGGCTTCTGTGGCTTTATAAAGGCAGAAATGAGCTTATAGCCGTTGGAAACTTTTTGACTTGCAATAAATGTTTGCAGGAGTGTGAGTCAAACATGCAAAGAACTCTTTTCGAGGTATGAGATGTCACATCAAAGAAGTCTTTTCGAGATATGAGCTATTACTGCACGAAGTAGGTATGGGTCGTCTTTGATTTTCGAAATAACCAAGAAAGCTCGAACGAAAAGAGTCATTTAAACAAAAGGCATGTTTGTTTTGATAAGGCGCAAGGCACCGACTCAAATTCAAAAGATTGCCAGAAAAGCTTATCAAGGAAGCTTCTACAAGATCAATAAGATATAAGTCAAAGACATTATCAATCTACTGACTTATGCCAATTATCAATTGATTGATCCTTGAAAATGTTTAAGTCATCATCAGTCACTCACTAACTTAAGGCACGTAATCAGTTGGCTGACTTAAGGAGTTAAGTTAGCTGACATAGGTTTGTGATTCCAAATAAGTTAGAATGGTTTTAAGTAAATAAAGGACTAACACATGATACGATATAACAAGAAAGTGTAAGATACTTTTTCTGTGCTTAAATTATTATCCTATTTTACTTTGTTAGATTCCAGGCAAAGTGGCTAATTTCCGAAGCGTGAACTTCACTCGATCATGGAGCGGTCACGCTATAGCGATAGGAGATCTTGTAAATTGGGTGGTCGCTCAGGGCGGCTGTTTTGTCCCATTTTAGGTAGTTCGCAATTTTTCTTTTTCTTATTGTATCGATTTATAGCTAGTCTTGTATCCTATATATAAATTGCAATCCTAAAAATTTTGATATCAATATACAATTGTCTTAAAAATCCCAAATACTTTCTTCTTCCTATTCCAATTGCTTGATCATTAATTATTGCTCATTCATTATTTGCTTGCATGTCGCTCAACAAATTTTTTAAATCACTAATTTCTAAATAAAAATTTAACGTATATTTTATTTAATTTTCTTTAAAAAAAATTATAAGACGCATAATTTATATAATTCTAAAAAGTTACTACTTGCATTTTTTATAATTTAAAAAAAAACCTAAATTGCATTTTTATTTAAAAAATGTCAATAAAAAAAAAACAAATAGAACAACAATTTAAGATTGAAAGAGTATTTAATTATCATTTTCTTTACATATTTGAAGTTGGCTAGCCTTGTGAACTTGTAGGATCCAGACCTGCAATCTGTATTTATATTGTAATTTTATTAAAATTAATATTGGCCGTTTAAAAGAAAAGTCACAGATATATATATATATATATATATATATATATATATATATATATATATATATATATATATATACACCACCGATGAAGCACACCGATCTACTACATCGGAACCTTGGTATTAACAACATATGACTTGTTATCAGCCAGGACACACCGCACAATACCAACATCTTGATTAAATACACATACTGGTAACTACTCTAATAAACATGTACAGCATTTGCCCAGTTTGCACCCAACAAAGACGACTCAAAATCCCAAATTCACCACATATTCACGGGAAAGGCCCCTTCTTCTTCATCAGCGTTGTTTCGACATCCACAGTGAAGCCTTTTCCGTGCTGTTTCCAGTAGTCGGCTTGTGGGTTTATCCATTCTGGCTCTGCAATCTCCAACCTCGAGCTCTTCAACGCGTCGCTGGATATGTTGTACTTGTCATCCCTCTTTATCACCAAGTCCGGCCTCACTCTTCCAAGGTCCACTGGCTGCGGCGACACCATGAGTGCTGGTGGACCCAAGGGAAGCCTATCACCTATAACATAGTTATGTTCTAAATCAAATCCACCACTAATAATTCAAAAAATTATTTACAATTTCCAAAACATCAATGTTACCTGACTATATATACTCCCTCCTCCAATCAAAGAGTCAACTTTTAACTTTTTTAGATCACTTGGTTAAAGTTTGACCGATAATTTACGTAAATTTAGTTATTTTTACAAAGTTACGAAAGTTGTAATCTATAGTATTGTTAAGGTAATTAATTAACGTTTATTTCTTAAAATATAAGTAAAGTACGTCAAATTTTAATTTAATTTAGTCACATGTTGACTTTAAAAAAAAAAAAAAAAACTTTTTTACTTGAAACGGATGAAGTAATAAATAGTGCTGCAAAAATGACAAAATTAATACCAAACTCCAGCCAACTAAATCCGTGATCGATTAAGCTCCTAAATATGAAAAAATTGATACCAAGCTTTGGTTAACAAAAGTTGACCGGGGTAAATCACTGAGTCCCTTTTCAATTTTTTGCAAAAAGTTTGAAGAATTTAACTTTCAGACCATATTAGTAGCATATACAAATGTTGAGCCACACGTTCTATAGTATTGCAAAATAATGCAAATCGAGACCTGATAAATAACAAAAGTGAATTTAGCAATTCTATCTAAGAAAACATACATTTTGAAAAAGAAAAAAATAAAAATAAAAATAAAAGAACACTCGATTTGATGGAGTAATAATTCGTGGCAAAACTCTTTGTAAATGCGATGTGAGTTATGTATACAAACTCTTGTATTCATTGTACTATTTTAGCAAATACTTATCACTGTAACAATCATCGGAATATATATTTACCTCTATCAATCTGCCAAGTGCACCAGAACTTGCCATAAGTCTTGGCAATATTATCAAGTTCTGGCTTCGCAACCATTTCTGGAACTCTAGGATTCACCCAAAGCCCCGATTTAATCTATCAAGATAAATTTCACAAAGACACCTCGTTAGTGGTAAACATAAACACTTGTCTATCGTGTCAAAAAAAAAAGTAAGTAAGCTCCTAATTAAGCAAGAGCCTAAAAGGAAACCTCATAAGCATGAGAGTGCCAAAGCTTCTGTTCCTCCGGCGGCAGGGTTTCAAAAATCTTATCGGACACTATATATTCGACCCCTTCATCCAAAAAAAACAAAGAAAAAAAAATCAGCACCAAAATGAGGGAGAGAGAGAGAGAGAGAGAGAGAGAGAGAGAGAGAGAGACCGATGAGATGGCCGGAGGAGTCATCGGTGTCGTAAACGGCACACTGGAGGAAGTCTTGGTTGATGCGGGTGCAATAATGGTGAGTTTCAATCTGACGAGTCATGTCATGGCTATATAAGGCGAAAGTGCAAACATGTTGGCTCATGTTCTTGATGGGTTTCAAAGACTGCAACATCTGTGAACCTTTGTCCAACATGTGTTGTTCCATGGACATCGGCTTCCCTGGCGGGATAGCTTCCTTGCCGCCGGCAACATCAGTTCCTAACGGTGTAGCCATTATCAGAACAGTACTGCTGTGCTATCGGATGGAATTAGGATTTGAAAGGGAAAAGTGCAAATGACTTAATTATATGGCTTTGGCCGGGGGGTGGGTTCGTGCATGTAGGACGTAAGAAATGTCGAGGTGGCGGATATTGCTGGGACCTGTGGCCAGGTGGTGAAGGAATTCGGACAGTTGTGTGGTTGTGCTCCTTTGTCATGACACGTCAGGAATGTGCATGCTCATCCGTGTATTGTTTTTAATTTTTTTTTCCTTCTAATACAAGGAGATAGTTGGGTATCTCCGATTATTGGACGGATCTCGAGACTGTTTTACGGATCTAATAGATGGAACTCCGTTCTTTTAAAATTCAGGCCACTAACATACATTGGGTTACATTAACGAGATTCAACTTATAAAAAATATTTAGTAAATTGTTGATCGGTCCTATTTTTAAAAATTTAATTTCTAAAATTTACTTTTTTTTAATTGAAAAAAGACATTTTGATAATTTTCTTCCTAAAATGTCCCTATGTAACTGAAATACTCTTTTATTTTAGAGATTTGTTAAAAAAAACACACACACACACACAAATATAAAAAACATTTAGTTACATCAAAGAAACTGAAAACTTGTAAACGATTTCATGTTGTTAATATAGTCTTCCCTCATGTTTGGGGATCAATTTTCATAGAACACGAATTTGATCACAATTTGATCAAATTCGAATTTTCGAGTTCATCCCATTTTTCCTTGTTCTTGGGCTTTTGACCACTTTAATCTATGTTTTAAGCTTCAATTTGTTTAAAATCAATCTCATATTGTTATCCTAACTTAGTACTATATTTGTGCACAATTTTTCTACAAAAAAAAAAAAAATACTATTTTCCAGATCAAAATCGAGCTTGGCAGTGTGCTGTCCAAAACCAGAGTGAGATGTTTTTGGACCGATTTTGAGACTTTAATCAATGATTTGAGTTTTAATTCACCAATCGTAGTATGC